>JAMKCH010007587.1:0-30848 GCA_023653785.1 Ophioderma brevispina | reverse complement strand
AACAACTATTAAGCTGTAGCTCTAATTCAAGCAAACCGTATGTACCAATTAGAGCCCTGTAATAATTCTAGTAAAGTTCATAAGAAAAGAATTTACTTTTTGTTTATGATAAAATAGGTTACCACCAATAATATTTGTAATGTTTTTATTAGGTTCACTATTTTACATTGATATTGATAGAGTCTCCAGCCCACCCTCTCAACGTTCACATTCGAGGGTTGACAAACAGAAGGACGTAACTCACTTTTTGGTGATTTGAGGTTTTGGTACCAAAAAAATCGGTAACACCTACAGATTCTGAAACCAGACCCTTTAACTCAGTAATATTCCTATTGCCTTAAAGCCAATAACACTTCAACCTCTCAATGGTGCACACTTGTTTACAAACAGAAAGCTTTAACTATGAGTTACGACCTTCTGATGGAAACTGTATTTGGCCAAACAATGAGTTGAGCTTCATAGCTTGCACAATTGCCAGAATTCCAACAGCTTTTTAGCTCCCTATCCTACTTATATTGATGATTTTCTTTTAAAACATCCAAAGGGATGACATGCTTAAACATCTGATTGAAATAATGGTCCCATCCTATTGATTGAAGATGTAACTCACCAGATTACCGTTTTCAGTTACCTCAGAAGGACGTAACCAGCACTTAAAGAAATATTACAGAATGTCCTTTATTTCCGCTTTCATATTAAAAAATGTTCGTTGTTTTACTGAATTTTATATGTTTTGCTTAAATTACCATATATGAGCTTAATGAGATGTTTACATTTTTGAGTAATGAATATATTTGCATTAGTAGAAAAATATTAAACATCACACTTCTCAAAAGCAGTATTTTGAGTTAAGCTTTCTGATTGTCAACCGTCGATTTGTTTCCAAACAACGCTTCTCGGAATGCTTGTCTGTAGAATGGGCTACTTAATGCGTACAGGTAAGGATTTATGGCAGAATGACGACCAGCCAGACCCTCGACCGATAGCGACGACCGCTGCTCCGAACCATCTGTGACTGAACATCTGTTCCAGTCTGTTCAACGATCATGGTGTTTACAAGAATACACGCGATATGTGTTTGACAAATGAAGAAAATTACTCCATTGGCATCACATCGTGCTACTTGATGACGAATTGCCTATTTTGCATTGACCACTGTCTTGTTGTGAATCCGATGCAATTTCTCGACTATTTAGAGCGAACACGATCTTCATATAATCGAAGCTACTGAGTGTGAATGGACGATGAACGCCAAACCTTGAATAATCTCCGATAAGAGGAAGAATCCCTTGTTCACTCGCTAAAACAACTTTTTAAAATCCCACCGCGGTGAATGAATGAATTCGTCCGTCTGAGGCCAATATATGCAACCCTTTTATTGACTAAATCGAGCGTAGAAAGCGCGGAAAGATTACAGAGACATCCGCAATCAAACGCTGGAAAGATCTTCCGAGTGCGAGAGTTTCTCCTTTGGTTTGCAATGGCATAATAACTTTCCACTGACACCACATTAACAAGCTCCTACCTAGAAAGTAGGGAGGATATATCACAATTACAGAAAGAGAGCAACCCATAGATGACTCTATTGGGGTATCGAGCCTGTTCGGTGAACTGAAGAAGACCCTAAGACATACCGCAAGTTAATCCCGCAAAAATACAATGTCTTCAAAGCCAGATGGCCTAGGTAATTATTATGATTTTGCATACGCGTAGACGAACCACGGTGAACAAGACCACGATTACCGAAAGCTCCAAAAAAGACGACGCTTGTATAATAATCGTGACGATGATTTGTCCATATATGTGGGGGACTGTAGGAACAGATCTTATATGAGTGTGCAATTCGCGGATAAAATGTGAATTTTGGGACACAAGTACTTTATACATTGATAATCCAAAAATTGATGGAAGCACTTGCCACAAACCCCCTTTCATTGCCCCAGCTTGGATTTCAAGGTTACACAGGGGTAAAATTTTTTAAAATTTTTCCGATTGTGTTGAAAAGTCACACCATGATGTCGGTCTGGTTACCAGGTTTCCAAAAAGGTATGTTTTTATACTACCCGTGACTTATAGTTTAGGAATTATGTGTTAAAAACCTTAAAAGGTAAAAAAGTCAATTTGGTTTGGTACATGGTTCAAAAATTAAGAGTTGCTAACTTTTGAAAATGTGGTTCATATTGTTGGTTAGCTAATAGAAGAAATATAGGAATCGTTTTGACTATCTTACGTGCTGGTTATAACCCAAATGTCGAATAAGTCAAAAGCTATTGGCAGCTATGATTCTTTGACCTGTGACCTATTTTGTTGGATCACGTTGAAAGTAAGCATAGCAGCTACGGCAACTATTCCTTATTTCAATCTTAGCTGGGAAACAAGTTGCCTACATATTAACTGAATCAAAGCCAACTTACTTTGAACCCATGTACACACCCAAATTGACTTTTTCCAATTTTTTAGCAGTGTTTTACCCATAACTCCGGAACTATAAGCCATAGATAGTGTAAACTATACCTTTTTGGAATCCTTGTGACTCGACTCAACACCATGGTGTCTTTTTAACACACTCAGACCTTTTAATTTTTGACCCTTATAACCTTGAGAACCCAAGCTGATGGCCATTAAGGGGGGTTGGCAGGTGCTTCCATCAATTTTATGGATGATCACTCCTAAAGCACTTGTGTGCTAAAATTCACAATTTTAGCGCGGAAGCGCACACTCTTACCCTACAGTCCCCTGCTATACTTCCCATAACAATCTCTCGCTGCTACTACGTCGGTTAAGATTAACATAATTTCAAATTTACAAAAATCTTTTGTTAGGACCAAGCCGTGCTATTTTATTTCTTGTCCTATCTTGTTTGAGTAAGATCCCAGCAAAGTGTGAATTTTGAGATGCATACAGCAAGCAATGGAGAACTAAAGCAAAGTACCTCAAGACAGAAGCTATTTTGAAAAATGCTTTCCAACAATCTGCTCACTGACAGTATTATGATAATATTCTTTAAATTATAATAGGAACATTGTTCATTTCGCAAACGTTCAGAAGTCCACATTCTTTTTAGGTTACTTTAACTTTGGACACGGCCACTTTTGCTTGAAGAATATGAAATGAAATTAGATATCTCGGTCTGAAGTTGTTGCCCATCATTGTTCATACGTCAATTAACTACCAACATCAATATTGCATACACCATTTTTGTTAAACTGTTTTATAAGTCCTTGAATTTAACTGGCATGAGAGTCTTGAGTTTAAAAACTGAATTCATGTGTTTTCCCCCGAATTTACACGCTTTTTCTTTATTTTTTTTTTTTTCATTTTGTTTTTCCGCTTTCATTTTTTTTCCGAGCAAAGTTCATTCCCCTCATGCCTAATTTAGAATCAATCAATCTACCTGTATGAAAATACCAGCTTTATAATCAATCCCTTTTTTTTACAAAATAAAAACAACCCAATTGTTGGAACATTTTTGCACATTGAATGTGTATCATTTCAATCTACATTTTTTCCCAGGCCTGAAAGTATTATATTTTGAAAGACAAAGTGAAAATAAAACAATTAAGATCTACAAGAAACAAATATGCACGTGATCAGTCAGAGTAAAGACAGTAACAAATCGGATGCAGAAAAGACAACACAAAAGCCAATGGCATCACGAAATGAAATGATAAACCTACTCCAAATCTTTGTGGACATTCCATTGCAATAAACAGGGCCAGAAAAAAGAATACACTACCAGTGACATCATTTGTGAAACTATTAATTATTAGTCAGTGTCATGAATAGATTCACACCAGTCACCTGGAATTTTGTATTAACTGTCTGATAAATCAATGGTACCACAAAAGATGTCATCACCAACCCAAATATTAATGCTTTATGGTCCCTACCTTGTAGACTTGACACAAACCACATCAATTCTATTTGCTTTTCCTGGGACCTTTAAATGTCCCAATCTTTACGGGCCATTCCATTCCAATAAACAGGGCCACAAAAAGAATACACTACCAGTGACATCATTAGTGAAACTATTGATTTTCAGTCAGTGCCATGAATAGATTCACACCAGTCACCTGGGTTTTTCTATTACTCTCTGAAAAATCAATAGTTTCAGTAATGATGTCATCATCAACACAAATATTGAATGCTTTCTCGTCCCTCCTTGTAGACTTGACACAAACCACGTCAATTCTATTTGCATTCCTGGGACCTTTAAGATATTGATCTGACAAGTGAAAGGTGAATTAGCCGGGATTAGCTCATCTGCAATAGCAATGGTCTGTTAGCTGATGACTGCATGCTTTTCAAGTTTGATAAAATGTTGGCAGTAATGTCAGCATCCTTGGTTGAGAAATGAAGCTTACAAGGAAAATAATATTAGTTCGTTTTCCCTTTTTTTACAAAATATAAACACCCAAATTGTTGAAACTTTTTTGCACATTGAATGTGTATTATTTCAATCTACATTTTGCATTTTTGTAACAGGTTGAGGAGCCCAACTTTTCCAGAAAAATACAGTTGTTTCAGGAGGACATGCTTTTCTTCGACCTGTATATTTTCAAATTATCGCCCTGTATTTTTTGAGTTACCTTGCTTTTCCCAAATATTGGAAAGATTGGTCTTTAATAGCTGTATGGACTATGTTGATAAGAAAGCTATTGAATGAAAAGCAATCTGTGTTTAGACCGAAGCATTCAAGATACATGGCTATTATGAAATTAGTAGATAAAATCGCTGATGCTTTTGAAAGCGATGAGAGCACAGTTGGTATGTTCTTGAATCTTTCAAAAGCCTTTGACACCATAAATCATATATTTTGCTGCAAAGCATAAAATATTATGTTGTCAGAGGCATTGCACTTGAATGGTTTAAAAGCTATCTCAACAACCTAAAACAAATTGTTCGTTAGCAAAAGCATGATTCTGATCACATGATTATGTAGTGTAGCCCAAGGTTCTATTCTAGGCCCATTGCTTTTTATATTATAAATGACGATGTTGAAAACTGCTCAAAATCTTTAATCTCAATAAGGACGCTGGAGGTAGTACAAACCTTTTCTTAATCATTGTAACAAGACGAACATTTTAAAAATCACTATTTGAGTCAAAAATCAGCAGAGTATTTTTTGCTCTCATAATTTTATATTGTTCGTACAAAATGAAAGCAAACTACATGCCTCCTTCGTCATTCTAGTAATTTATTGTAGTCTTGTATATTTGGTAAGGGCCGTTGGCCTAAATATACTGTATTAATAAAATCTCTTCTTTGAAGAGAACTATACTGACATTTTGGTTACCTTTTTACAGTAATCCAAGCATTTTTTTTAATTTTTGAACCCTGTATTATGAATCTCCCCCTCTGAATTCCGCCCACGTTTTCGCGAGGGGCACTCCCGCTACATTTGTTCGTTAATCTTCATGGAAGACAAATCCACTGAGAAATAATGCTCTGCTCTCCACGGTCACGGAATTGCTGCTGCAGATGACCCAACTATATCGCTCTCCTCACAAGTGCAAAATGGGGTCTGTTAGGAATATCGTCGATTGATGCATGAGCGCCGCGCTGTTCACACCATTTACGCTCCCATAGCATCTCTACTGCTGGGACACAGCGTCACCTATTGCGTATCCGCATCGCTAATTGGGCGGCTATTCTTAGACATGCGCTACGTCATGGGACTCCCTAGCAGCCAAACGCTGTGTTAAAGGCTCTGCGATTAGCTTGAACAAGGAATGAAAAAACGGTTTCGCGGTACCTTGGATATCGCGAAATCAACGAATCAGGTGGTCGATCTGATGTTAGAAACGGGTTCCTGACAAAAACGACCAGTTAGCTCACTAGTTTTTGTAAGCCTGGCGTGTGGCATGACTTGACAGCAGCAATCGAGAATTGAGCCAGCTGATAAGGTAAGAAAATTGCTTGTATGGATCGTATTTTTCACGTTTTTTCGTCTTTTTCCAAAAATAAACCTATATTATAAACTAGTCAGCTAACTAGATAATTTAGGAATATTTTGGTGCGTAAATCGTTACTATAGGCCAAGTATTTTGCGCAATCTCCAGTGTACCGCAATGTACAAAAAATCCGAATCAACGTTATCTGACACTGTGTGTACGTGGAATTTCCCACGCTCAGCCGATTATAATGTGGTTGATAACTCCCTAGCGCAGTGAAGATTTGCCAAGGTTTGCCAAGATTCAACAATGGCTGGCGCTGTGTGCCAAGACGACACGTAAATGGTGTGTGTTCAAAAGGTATGAGTATACTTTGGGCATTTGTATGGTAGCTGACGTATTCTAGTGATAGCGGAATAAATGTAAAGCGATTTCAAGCATTGTAAAAAGCGCTATATAAATTCTTGTGTTCTTGGTTATGGAAAACTCCAAAATACTCCAAAGTGGAGAGAGTGGTGCTAACTATGGAGGCGAGAACCGCTATAGTCACTTGCCAGAGTCTGTTTAAAGGCTTGGGTAGTAGTCTGGTCGATAGTAGTCTGTGGGAGTTTATTCCAGTCCACTGTGGTTCTTTTGAAGAATGAGTTGGCGTATGCTTCTGTTTTTGTACGATCAACATGAAACTGACTGTTGTGTCCCCTCCTGGCACGGTCTGGCTTTGGTGTAATGTATTCGTCTTGGTTTATATCGATGTCCCCATTGAGAATTTTGTAAAAACATGCAAGTCTACTCCTGCGGCGTCGCTCCTGAAGTGGAGGCCAGTCAAGATTGAGGTTTTGGACCTAACTAACAATGGAGAATACAATTAAATAGACAGACAACATCCTATTTCAACATTTATGTATTTCTTTTTATTATTTGAAGGCTCGGGATATGAATTTTAAAGACTGAATTGCACTTTACTTTGCACACTAATTTCCTGTTCGTCTTGCTTCATTATCCAATTTGGAACATTCCAAAGAGAAGAATATGCCATTTTTAACATGTTAACCGTTGTATGACCTATCTTGATCCCTGCTAAAAAATACACCACTTCGAAATCCACCCTGGTGATGATCCACATCATGTGATGGCAACAGTATTTTTTCTACTCGACCACTTAACTCAAACAATAAAACTATTTTTCAATCATGACTGGTTTACTACTGTATATCATAATGCAATTGACAAATCAAGTGGCCAAGTAAATTTGATTGCGTCCAGATTGGCCACTTGAATAAGCTGTAGAAATTTGTCCCTTGTTATGCAGCTGTGGTCAGGAAAGAATCACCTAGGGGAAAAAACGTTTATTATAAAATAAATAAAATTGATATTGAGATGGGAAACACAGGACAACGTTGATTAAATTGCAAGTAGAGTTCTGACACAACAAAAGATACGGTAATACGTGCATTGCTTTGTGATTATTTATCAAATTTGTTTTGTTGTTGATCATATCTGTAAGCAAGCAACGTCAAAGAAAACCACATTCTATTCAGTAACTTTACAAATTGCACAAGATATAAATTACATAAAGTAAAGAGTTTGTAGATATTAAATTTATTATTGAATTCAAATTTAAAACTGCTAAAACTGCTGGAAGTTTTTAGGCTTGTTCATTGAACGTTCACTATTGATTTGTAACTGCTATAGTAAATAGTGTACTACATCTACCAGCAAATAACATGTCATGTATGTCCACATTGAAGAAATTAATGCAAGGTTTAATTTTTAAAATAAACAATCGTCTTGTAAAAAAACCTGTGATCTAATTTGAAGGTATCTAAAGGTATCAACCAGAGGACTTTCTGTATTGATGTTATTAACTTCAGAAGCATCTTGGATTTCTGGGCCAAAATTATGTAATAACTACTAACTAATGTCAGATTCAAAATCCTTGGGGTCGACTTACCTGAAAAAGTGTCTTTGTACGCGATTTTAGGGGCTCAGGCTCAAATTGTACTTTTTCAAGATGGCACAGGTGGCCGCCATCTAGATTTTTGTGTAAAAAAATGATGTTGTAATATCGAAGCAATGTCAGAACATGGATAATACAATTAAATAGACAGACAGCGTCCTATTTTCGAGAGTTCCACCAGCATATATTAAAACAAATTGTTATAAATTAAAATGATTTTTTGGGCATGCATTGCAATTGTCAATTATGTCATAACAGCAGCAGGCCTATACCACCCACCAACCAAATCAAAAACATTCCATGACTCCAACCCAAACAGATATGTTGAAATAGAAGACCAAGGAGGATTGATGTGTGCGGAATAATATCAACATTTTAACGTAAGAACAACTTAAAAATTCCGGCTTCAGCTCCTTATTACTGATTTCAGTAAGGCGATGTTTAACAGCGACTATATTAGTGCAGAAGCAGAATATCACAGGGGCATTATTTAAGGAGTTCGTACATCCATCCTACAGAAAAGGTTTAACACCATTGGTAGTTAGTATAGACCATTGGCGGATTTTAAAGTCAGCACTGTCAGTAGCTGCTACAGGGCCCACCCCTAAAATATTGCTCTCAGGACTCCCATTCCTCCTGACACCCCCTCCAGACATGTGGTCGCTTTGCGACGGTAAAGGGTCACACCTTAAGCTGCTGACAGGGCCCTTTTCCTTACAGACCCTCTAAGGTCACTACTGGGTAGTTAATAATCAAAAAGATTCTCATGGCGCAGGGACATATCCATGCAAACCAAAACAAGTTTAAGAACAAGCTAATATGCAAATAGTAAACCAAAGTGAAAGAAATGAGTCCAGCACTGTACACGACAAGAACAATAATAAAAGTTGAGCAGCGCGGGTTAGAACGCGAGCCATCATTTTTATGATGAATTCAATAACTTTAATATGTAACAAAACTAATCCAAATGATTAGATTCAGAACTCACGATGAATGTCTTAAGCATGGATTTAAAAGAATTCAGTGATGAAGCTGATTTAATAAAGTCTGGAAGTCGATTCCAAAGAAATGGAGGACCAAAGACAATGGAACGGTTTCCCCATGATCTCAACGTCCGGTTGGACAGAGAGTACAGACCTGTTTGCAGATCTTAAATAACGAGTTGTTTTTTCCGAGATGTAAGAAGAAGCCACATCATTGTTGAGCGATAAACATAAACAAGTATTTTAAAAACAATCCTGTGATAAGTAACCAGCGCAGCTCCTTTATAACATGTGTATAACGCTCCCTTGGTTTTATGCGTGTAACAATCCGAGCAATTTTGTAAGGGCTGAGTCGATTGATCTGAGTGTCTGGAAGTCCAAATGGAAGAGAATTTCCTACGTCTAAACGTGAAGTAACGAATGCATGCACTAGTTGTTCAATGGCACCATTATAGTTTCTGAGACGATAAGACGAAGATTTGGTTATGATAAATATGGTCCTTTAAAGTCATGTCTGCATCAAAGATAGTGCCAAGGTTGCTGACTGTTCTGTTCTGATGGACGAATCTGTGCATTTCCAATTTGAAGATGAGGAATTGCGAGTTTTGCACATTGATGTTTAGAGACAAGAATGATGAATTCTGTCTTGTCCTCATTTTACTTGAGAAAGTTAGTAGACATCCAGCAGCGAATTTCCGAAATACATAATTCTAGTTGTTGCAGAGCAGATTCATTCTCAACTTGAGTGGGATTAAGTCATCAGCGCAAAAGTGGTATTGGAGCTTATATTTTTTATAATTTTACCAAGAATGCTGGTATATGTTGAAAAAAAGCATAGGACACAGTACACGTCCTTGTGGTACTCTAAAGTCAAGCTGTGGTGGGATGGACAATTTGTCAGAAGATTCAACACTTTGTGATCTGCTGTGATAAATACGACATAAATCATTGAAGGGCAGTTCCTTCAAAACCCAGTTGTTTAAGACAATTAAAACAGAGTGATCCACAGTATTAAAAGCAGCAGACAGATCAAGGAGAATAAGACAAGAAAAACAAGTCTACCTTCATTCATGGTCGTATGTCGTTCTGAGCTTTGAGCAGAGCCGTTTCAATGCTGTGGTTTACGCAATAGACAGATTGGAAGTCGTCGAAAAATATGGCATAAATTTCAACATGATTTGGACATTTTAAATTGTTGACCCCTGTGTAACCTTAAATTGGCCCTATTGGAAAAGTAACACTACAATGTGAAAATACTAACTACCTAACAGCGATGGTTTCTTGTGTTTTTTGCGGAAAAGGTCGGTCTGATATGAAAAGGTAAGTTGTCAATTATAAAATTCCAGATCTTGCTTCATTCTTTTTTATTGCGCTGCTCCGATGGCCCTCTACTTGGCTGCTTCTAAGACCTGGAGACGGGTGGCATGGCTTGCGTTCTTTTCCTTCATTAATCGACTGCGAACATTCTTGTCGTCGGATGCTTGCAAAAGCAGGGGTTATTCTTTATAAATATACCCGATTTGACTCCGCTAGAATTTGCCCTATGGGGAACATTAAAGAGTGAGTGTAGCACAGGAACCATCAGCACTTGCCAAACTTCCGCACGAAGAACCGCTGCCGGTTGAGCACTCCGACAGACAGATGATTAGCAAGTCGATCATTGAACTGGAAAGAGAGCTTCATGGTCTTAGAGGCCCCAGTGCAGGCAGAGCAGCGCAGTACCGACGAGCAGAAAATCCTTGGCATTTATAATAATTGAAACTAACACTTTAAATAACAGAACTGACCTTTGCCGCAAAACTAATGAACCATAAACAAAGGAATGTGCGTGGAGAATGTGTATTGTCTAAAATCTACTAAAACTAAAGCCGTGGATAAATGGCTAAATGGTACAAAAGGTTTAATCTCTAAATCGTTCAATATGTGTCCTTTTGTGTGTGTTTTGTTTTTTTTTTTTTTTGCGGTGTCGGAAATCCTACGAATGAACTTTACAGAGGTGTATTCATTTGTATTGGTTCCTTTTTTCTCTCGTGAAATAGAGGGCTTTGATGGTTTCCTTTTTGAGACACCATGTAAGGTCCCTACTAATACACCACATGACAAAAGGTGTTAACCTTTTCTGTATGAGGTTGAACTATGATGTTTAAAACGATGTCCATGCTCCCGCTTTATATGCTTATAGGTTGAAGGTTGTGTGTAATGATTAAACCCTCGGCTTACCAAGGGGGGGGGGGGGGGGGTTACCAACCCCCATTGAACTTCGCACCGGTGGCGCTAAAATAAAAACTTTCGTAAAAAACTTCTAGGTAATCGTTCTCTCATCCTTTCCCGTCTTTAGCGACAAAAAAAATGTGAGGTAGCACCTTCACCGGGTTGGGATCCGTCCAAAGTTGAAGGGTAGGGGGGGGGGGGGGTTTCCACCCAAGGAATTTTTATGGTGCATTTTGAAAATATTATGCACAGTATGGCTCTAGAACTATATGTTTATGATTTTCTGTGAAAGGGCCAATGTGGCCGAAGCGCGGATTGATGACGTTCATTGTGACGCCATACTAGGTATGTTATTTTTGGTATCAATGGAAATGGGTCCATGCCTACTCCCTGGTATCAAAATCATAGCATCGGATGCTTTATACGAAATTCTCGAGGGGGGGTTTAACCGTGTTACAAAAAACAGGCTGGGGTAGACGAGGGTTAAAGCTTATACACTCTGATCGTAAAGTTGGAATTAAATGTTTTTTTAACCATTTTTATGGAATGATTCTTACCTGTGAGTTATTTATGGTATCGAGGGTGTATATCGCCACACTACTTGACAGATCAGTCTCCTCCGAACCATCCCATGAAAATTAATCCGCGAGTAAACTCATTTAACGAACTGTGTCCCTTAGCCTGAAAGGAAAAGAGGTATTTGAAAGAAGGATAAAGGATTTTTTTTTACAATTTGTTCACATCAGTCCGTTTTTACAGATAACCATTTTTTGCGAATGATTTCATGCATCGAAATGTTCAATGTACTGTTTTAAATGTCAAGCAGTCACTAATATTGAGTATGGCCACCCTGGTATGAAATCAGTGCGCCAAGACGTCGCGGCATACTGTCCACAAGGTGTTTATGATGTCATCCCAATCTCGGTCAGCCCTGAACTAACTCCTGTAGAGTTGAGGAAGAGTGTCCCTGTATTTGATGGCTCAGCCTAAGGCAATCCAGGAGGCATGATAGGGTCATACCAGGGGGCAAGCAGGCCATCGTAGCTAACGCCACCCCGTCTGTCCTCAAGAAATTGTCTCACTACGCGGCCCTGTGCGGGGTAGCGTTGTCGTTTTTGCAGCCGAGAATTGTTTGCATAAACCCTTCTTGCATGTGGCGGACAAGTGGTTTTCCAGAATGTCCATGTACAACTACGGCGTTCATGTTCCATCTGACACCACCAGTGACATTTTTCCTTTTCCTCATAATAAATACCGGCCCCTACCATCACTGAGCCGTCACAACCTTGAGTCGATTCCTGAATCGGTCATCTCGGAGGTTCCACCACGTAATCGAGAACCCTTTGTCTTCCACTTGACGGTCAAGGATTTAGTGGCTCTCGTCCATACCGACACAGTCCTAGTGTCCGACATCTACATCTGTCCTTGACAGAATCCAACTGTTGGACTTATACAAGGGACATACTTGTTCCATGAGCGGTGCAAGGGTTAAGTGCATATTTACAAGGTGCAAGTAAAATAACCAGCTGCGATTAGATGACACCAGCCACCGCCTCCCTGAAGGTCTCCACTGATGGGGAGACAAGGATGTTGACAGGGAGGGCATTCCACCACATTACTAAGCGGGAATAAAAGAGCAGTTGCCATACAGCTTGATTCTTGAAGGAACAATCTCGTATTTGTTAGGATGGTATGCTCTGGTGTTTTTGGTATAGCCGGGTTTAGGTAGAGGTCTGGATTCACGGCAATGGGGTGATTCTGCATCTTGTAGAGGAGAACCAGGCTAGCAGATTGGTGTCTCTTCTCTAAAGTTTGCCATTTGCCATTCAGGATTTTTAACATTTCTTATGTAACGCATCTATCTATGCGCCAAACCGTTGAAAAACAAATCTAGCCTTTCGTTGGATGGATTCAATCCTGGAGATGTCTTTGTCGGTGTAGGCGTTCAGTACTGGACTGTAGTACTCAACATGTGGCCTTAACAGAGAAATGTAGGCTTGTTGGCGGATTGTGGTGGAGCAATAGGGCAGATTGCGTTTAATTAATAAAACCAAGCATCCTGTTGGCACGTGTTGTTATGTTGTTAATATGAGTTTGTCAGCACATGTCATTGGAGAAGATAAGCCCAAGATATGGATACTTCGAGACAGTTGAAAGTTGTCTCCCACCTAATTGATATTCAGCAAAGGTGACATTGCGACGGAGGGTGAAATGCATGATGTAGCACTTGTTGAATTGCATTTGCCAGGTTTGAGACCATTGATGTAGACGATCCAAGTCTTCTTGTAAGTTTTAGCACTGTCTTTAGCACTACAGGGCGTCCCAAAAAGTGGTGCAAGCAGATAATGCATGCTCATCCATGAGTATAGACGTTGCCGTTCGAGCCCTGTGAGGAGATTCGGCTATCCTGTAATTTCCCTGGACAAGAATTAACAGCTTGGTTGTACCCAATTACCCATTTGGGAAGCTGGTCCCCGGCTGCGATGGTTATCTCGATATATGTCTGCTGATAAGGGAAAGCGTTGATCCTGATCTGCTGCATTCCTTGAAATGATGCTAAATGGTTTATGGTATGGTTGGGCCACAGTGATCAGTGGCCATTTGTGAAAGCGTTTAGAGGCCAAAGAGCATAAGGCGCCCTATAAATCTCTGATATATTATATATTCTTATAAAAATCTGATTTCG
This sequence comes from Ophioderma brevispina, assembly GCA_023653785.1. NCBI lineage: Eukaryota > Metazoa > Echinodermata > Ophiuroidea > Amphilepidida > Ophiodermatidae > Ophioderma > Ophioderma brevispina. The sequence continues at coordinate 17,117 of JAMKCH010007587.1, read as the reverse complement.
CAAAAACTAGCTGAAGCTGTGAACTTCATCGTCATGGTGGATATTTATTATACTCTTTTGTATAAATTGTGCAAACTCCATGGCAATCCGCCCACGCAAACCAGAGATATAAATGATATATCTGTTTTTTCATCCATTCCAATGGGATTTACGCAGTTAGTGATTATTGGTACATCAGTGGATTCGTGGCTCAATCGTGTTCATTGGTAAATGATAACCTCCAAAACCTGAAGGTGATATGCTTCTAAATTAATACAGTGTTATAATCTGAAAAACAAAAATACTAAGATGTGGCAAAATACTTTTAAGCTGACAACACTCATTCTAAAGGGGTTACCTGTTAAACTACCCATTATCATTGACCTATATAATTTCTAGTCTTTGGTAACTGTGTTTGTATCATTTTGTCATATCCGCCTTGCTATAATTATTTGATTTTCAATTTGCATGATTACTCGTGTGTTAAGCAGCCTAATTAATTGCCCATTTACTTTTAATTTTAGAGTTTTTGTTAATCTCCACTTATTTCACTCCACTTATTTCAATGCATTTTTGGTTGCCGTGATTTTTTCACATTTGTTTACTCTATTTCGCTTGTTTTAAAGTTATAAATAAATGCACAGATCTCCGAAGCGTGGGATCTGTGGAACTAAGTTTTCTCTCCCTGTATGCAGCAGCACGGTACACATAGGATTTGTAAGCTCGTGCTTTCCTAATTTACACCATGGTTTTGATCTTTCCGCTTATTTGTCTCGCCTTTGCTGCATGCAGGGATTGAATTCTTTTACACCACCCATTATCATTGACCTATATAATTTCTAGTCTTTGGTAACTGTATTTGTTTAATTTTGTCATATTCGCCTTGCTATAATTATTTGATTTCAATTTTCATGTTTACTCATGTGTTAAGCAGCCTAATTTATTGCCCCATTCACTTTTAATTTTTGAGTTTTTTTTGTTAATCTCCACTTATTTCAATGCATTTTTTGTTGCCGTAATATTTTCACATTTGTTTACTCTATTTTGCTTGTCTTAAAGTTACAAATAAATGCACAAATCTCTGAAGCGTGGGTTCTGTGGAACCAAGTTTTCTCTCCATGTATGCAGCAGCACGGTACACATAGGAGTTTAAGCTCGTGGCTTCCTAATTTAAACCATGGTTATGATCTTCCGCTTTATTTTGCTGGCATTGCTTGGCATCAGATTGAATTCTTTTCATAACCCATTATCATACTATATAATTCTAGTCTGGTATAACGTATTGTATATATTTTGCGTCATATCCGCCTTGTTATAATTATTATTACACTTGTCATGAGTCCTCGTGTGTTAAGCATTCCTAATATTTGCCATATTCACTTTCATTTGAGTTTTCGGTTAATCTCCACTTATTTCAATTGCATTTTTGTTGTTTAGTAATAGATTTCACATGTTTACTCTATAATTTCATTTGCTTGTTTTAAAGTCACACATAAATGCATGATCTCTGAAGCGTTGGGATCTATTGTGGAAAACAAGATTTCTCTCCCTGTATGTAGCACAGTACTTTATATGGATTTTAAGCCCGTGTCTTATGCCTTGTTCTGTGAATGTGACGATGCAGAGATTGAATTCTTTGAACCACACTTTATATTGACCTTATAAATTACCACACGTTATTTTTGGTCTATATAAATTCCAAGTCCCTTGTGTCGACCCCTTTGTATAATTTTGACAAATAATTCATTGCCATAATTATTTTATTATGTTACTTTTAGTCTGTGGTAACTTCATTGTAAATTTTGGCATATTTCAGTTATAATTTTGTCAGTTAATTTATTTGCACAAGACTTTGACAACATTGTATCGCTACTCGTTATTTTAATTCCAAAAACACCCAAGGGTTTTTTTTTTTTGGTTATACTTGGTTTTTCTTTCAATTGGATTTAGTAGTTTTTTATGACTGTAAATTTCTTGACTGGTGTAATGATTTATTATTTTGTCGTATGTGGTGTATGTGTTCGTGTTATGACCGAGTCTTTACATAATTTAACGTTTTTTTTAAACCATTTTCCTTTGACAGCTCTATAAATCCTTCGAAAGACCCCTTTGATGAAAAATGATTGTGAACAATTCCAATAAGATCCCGTGCAGATACTATACAGCGACAACATCACACCCATGAACTAACATCAGTAATTCCAACCTATCTTTATTCCATTCAAACATTAGAAGTCTTAATAAAACATTCCAATGACTTGAAACTCTGATCTTTAGTTAATCAACATTTTGAATATAGGTTTTCTGAAACCTGGGTTCACAGCCGATATTGATGCGTTTTAAGTGATTTGGTGATTTTGCAGATTGAGAACGTAAAGACAAGATCGGAGAGAGGAGGGTGGCGGCTCTTTATTCATTAAAACTCTAACATAAATTATATCAAACCGGCCCGAACCTTTCGTAAACTGTTCTGATTGTGATCTCTTTGTCGAAATTACACATAATTCTGCCAACATTATGTTGGTATCATTATAAACCTGATTATGTCCAATTCAAGACTTCCAGTTGCAATTCGATAGATTTCTGAATAACAATATCAATGAAAAAAGGAAAAGAAATGTCTATTATGGAGTGCTTATTAAACTTGATTTGTTGACACACAACACCGATTCTAAAGTCAGAGATTTTATCAACTTGTTTTTTCGCTTGATTTTATCCCTGCAAGGGACCGTCCAACAAGGATTAGCCAACAAATATGGTTTCAAATGACTTGCAACTATATTGACAACATTTTAACCAATGACCTTAACAACTCAATTAGTCAGGTGTTCTTATCACAGATCTCTCCGATCATTACCCCATCTTTCTTACTCAACAAACACAATAGGCCTAATAATCAACCATCTTACACCGTTACAAAGGCGTGTCACGTCAACTAAAGCGAAAATAACATCAAGGTCTGAAAAATGCGCTCTCTCTCTTATAGACTGGTAATATGTAAAAGACAATACCGAGCCTGACTTAGCCTAACAATGAATTAACCAATAAATTTACAGAAAACGCTTTCAATATTCCACTGTCCGTTTCAAACACCAACATATTTCTAGACGAACTCACCTAAAAAACCTTGGCTACCAAAGGACTAATACAATCACTTACAAACAAAGGATAAATTGTATAAAACCTCTATCGCTAAACCGACCCCGCCTAACAATACACTGAAATATAATAATTACCGCAATCAACTTAATCGTTTACTTCGACTCAGTAAATAAAAATCATACATAAAAATAATAAATTGAAAATAATAAAAACAACACTAAAAAGTGTGGCAAGTGCTTAACAATCTTCTTGGTTCGCAATAAGAAATCTAAGTTACCCGACTTTTTCTATAACAACAGGGAAAAGTTAACCGCATGCTAGGTCATTGGCAGAGAACTGCAACACGTTTTTTGCTAACATTGGTAAAAAACTCTTGCTGATAAAATCTTACACCCGCCCAGTGATTATACACCACCTTTGTCATCTTTTAATAATCCCAAAACGCATGTTTATTCCCACTTCTGCATGATTGAATTGACAAAAATATCATCAAAGTGAAAAACGCAACGCAGTGCGCTGATGGCATCCTCAGTAACAATCTTCTAAGCAGATTATTCCTACGATCAATGATGTCCTTGCCAACATTTTTAATAACCTGTTCTCATCGGCATTGTCCCTCCTTATTGAAGAGGCTTATGTTATAACCTGTAGTCAAAACTGGAGATAAGCACGATTTCACCAACTTCAGACCGATTTCATCCTTCCAGCTATCTCAAAATCCTGATAAAGATTGTGTTACAATGTATTTTGACTCATAACCCGTCACAATATACTCACATCCTACCAATTTGGCTTTAGGCCGAAACGATCGACATACATGGCAATCAACGAGCTTTACTGCAAAATAGGCCAAAAATCTTGACCAGAACCTTCATACCATAGGCATTTTCTTGATGTTTAGTAAAGCTTTGATCCATAAATCATGATATTTATTCAGAAACTTATATTTATGGTTATCAGGGCCTTGCCAACAGTTGGCTAAAAAAGTCCTCTCTTGTCAGGAAAAAAGGATTTCATGTAAACAACATCTATTTTGAAACAGCCAAATGTCTAGTGGAGTTCACAGGGGCTATTTGGGACCACTATTATCTTCTTATATATTAATGACCTCCCATCATGTTCCAAAATACCGCACTTTTTTTATTTGTGACGACACAAACATTTTATTTTCACACCATGACACTTAAAATTGGAAACAATTTACACACTGAATTAATTAGCATCTCCAATTGGTTTAAACTAAAAGTAGCTATCCACACGTTAAAAAAAAATAATTACATCATATTAAAAATAAGCACAGTAATAACAAGACATACGCACAAGTAAAATTGATAATACACTAATTCAGCAAAGTAGATACTACTTCAAATTTCTAAGCCGACTTTTGATCCCCCACAATATATCATGGACTTCTCAAACACAGCATGTTTAAATTAGTGTCTAAACACAATGAGTATAATACGTAAGGTTCGACCATCCTCCACCTGAGTCATTGAATTGAAAACATTGACAATTCTCTGTTCTACTTATTTGTCTTATGGGCAATGATTGGGCCCGTTCCAACAATGCCAATCTCGACTCGCTCTTTTTACTTCCAAAAAGAATTATTAGAACATGCACTAACTTATGGCTTGCGCATACTGGACCACCTTTTTTCATCCTCAAACTCTGAAGATTTATGATATATACCAAATACGGCTTGCATCTTTTATGTGCCGATTTCATCGTGATCTCCTCCCTACTGACCTTCCTGACGACCTTTTTAACATTACACGCCCCTCTCATCACTTTATAAGACAGATTGGCCAAGACTTTCATCAGAAAACAAAACTGTTTTGGCCAGGAACACCCCTAGTTCTCAAGGCCCCCTACTTTGGAAAACCTACCTGCACCTTAAAAATTTCTCCGTCCTTTGCATCATTTAAAAACTAAACTTTAAAAATAACACTCATTCGTTCTATAACAATGACCTCTCTCCATAACTTCAGTCCTTACATTCAACTTTTGGCTTATTTCTCGAAAATAGGAAATATACAGTCGGGTTATTTTGTTCTTGTTTGTCTGTTAGTCCGTCTAGTTATTGTTGGTATTTGTCTGATTTCATTTAAATATGTACACGTGTTTATGCCTGTTTAAATCCAGGACCATTTCCCCCAATGACTAGCTTATACAAGTTCAATTATTATAAATATTACATTTTAATGCAATTCACATGTTCTTTTGTATTTTGTAATTTCATATTATTAATTGAGTTCCTGGTAAATGTTTGTATATACAATCTATGTTTGTAACCTTTGAATTCAAGGGCACTGCAACTCCACGCTATGCGTTTAGCAGTATCCTCATCTCAATTTGCCATTATTGCTTATCGTGCATAATTATATTGTATATATTTTATGTTGAGATGAAATAAATTTGATTTGATTTGATTTGAACTATTCATTGTCGGGGTAATGCTTGTAAATTGAACAGATTTTAAGAAAGTAATGGATGTTAATGGAATTTTTCAAGTCAATTGTTAAAGTAAGTATCGAAATTAATCAATAAATGACAGGTGTGATCCTGTTAGCTAAGTTTTATGAAAATGAATGACATGTTCTTCCAATTGTGTTATTAATAAAACCTTCACAAGGATGAGAAACGTCAAGAAAATCGTATCTGTTGTGTCATTATTACACATTTGGGTCTGGTCAAAAGATGCCACGTAAACAGGTTACTTGCCGAGAAAGGGACTTTTATGTAACTAGGCTACCTTAATTTCTTGTAAAAAGAAATGTGCCTATGGTATTCATATGCCACTTAGTTTACAAGTTTATATATTTAGCAAAAATACTATTTATCACAAAAACTGCACAGGTAGAGATAACAAAATAGACATGATGCAATGTTTTGATTTGTGCTGATTATAAAATTGTTTTAGAGTGTTACTGTGAGTGTGCTTAATCATTGCGTGTTTATTATTTCTAATGCTTATTTGCCATTTAATGTATCTAAAAAACTAAATGCACTGTGTGCATTTTGTTGTTCCTCAGTTGTTAATATTTTTTGGTATGTCATGAATACATCAGTACATCCAATGTGTTGGAAATCGCTCACCCTACAGCAGAACGGAAATATTATGTTAACTGTGTAAGTCCCATTAGAATGGGTGAAAAACAGATGGCCTTTAATAATCTGTCATATATCTGGTTTGTGTGGGCGGATTGTCATGGGATTTGCACAATTTATACCAAAGATTGTAATTAATATCCACCATGAAGATGAAATTCACAGCTTCAGCAGGTTTTGAGAAATCAGAGTTTATCTGCTTGCACCACTTTTTGTGGACACCCTGTATTTATTGTGCGGTACATCAAGCAGTCATCAGCGAACAGGCGGAGATGTGAAGAGATGCCATTGGGAAGGTCATTGATGAAGGTTAAAAACAGTAGGGGCCCGAGGACGGTGCCTTGTGGATCTCCTGACTGAACTTGGACCCATTTAGATGATTGGTCGTCGACCACCACACGTTGGCTGCGTTTGGTGAGGAAGTTGTTTAGCCAACAAGCAGGGATCTATTTAATCCATAGTTTTGTAGTTTCAGCATCAAACTTTGGTGTGGAACTGGAACACGATCAAATGCCTTTGAAATACACAGGCGTCAACACAGGCATCATATGGTCGTCCTGGAGAATTTTCGTGGCCTCGGATGACCCACCTTTCGATGATGTCTAAGGATTTTACAGACCGTACTCTGCGATATACCGAGGAAATCAGCGAGTGAAAACACCTTAGGCACTTAAGTGTTAAGCCAACGTAGAAAATGGCTCAATGTTTATTCAACTTGTCGAGCTTAACATGATCTACCGCTTCTTTCTGGATTCATCCACATAGGGATATCGTTTAAGTGATTTTGTCGCGAATGTTATGCCGGTGTGGTAGGAGATATAGTCCTCCGAGCTCACAGTCCGGGAACAATTGGGAACAATAGGGCAATCGATTCAGTTGACTCTTCACGCAATATTAGTTTCACGCTTTATTCCGTTGTCGTCTATGGAGCCCGGACTATGGTACCTGCCGGACAATGATTAATTTCACACCGGCATAACAGGTCATACAGGGTGAGTCAAGAAAACTTGACCCTGATTGTGTCCGCCGTTTTGAATTTTCAAGTAACATACACCTAACATAAGGTGATATCATCTGGAAGCTTAGTTCATTATCTGTAATTTGCTGCAAAGACCATTCACATCGGTTAGGTATAGACCGAGTTACAGTCGTTTGAACCAAGCAGTCGGTTTTCTGCTCTGTCCACTGATTCACATTAAAATGAACGGCGTTCAGCGAAGGAAATCAGTGTCCAGAAGAAAATCGTGCTATTTATTGACTGCAGGAAAAATGTGAAGCTATTTAACCCCACAAAATTTAGTCATAATTTACTATCGATGCCCTCTTACCGTTTCTACGTCCTCATCACTCGTAACAATCATTTGAAAAATAAATAACTTGATACACGTATCAGGTTTTGGAGGAGTTGAATGAATCATACCATATGAAGGAACAGACATCAGTGACAACCTCTTGAGGTTTAAAGTATTGTCTGTATTTGTAAACCAAAATAACATCCTGAAAAAAGTGTTTCAAATAAATCTTACCTTTATCACTGGTTTTTGCACCATTAAGATACCACTTTATTTGACATAAACATAGACATACCCTTATCATCTTTTGGGGGAGTCATTGCTTAGTTGGGCGTCGTGCATTCAAATAGAATCCGTGGATAGGGTGAAAAGCGGACTAATTGATTCAAAAGACTGTAGCTTGGCCTATACTTAAAGGGGCGTGTTCCGATCGTCTTTGGGACCCCCCTGATTTACCCGGAAGTAGTATCGATTTTGATATCAGATGAAAGGCCGTATTTTTCTCATTGTCGTCCTGAAATTTGAGCCCTCGAATCCATTTCATTCCCAAGATATAAACAAAAAACCGCCGTTTTAGTGGTTAACCACTTTTATTAGCACAGTATTGAATAGGGCTTTGCAACATGCATTATTGCGTCTACCATCAAAACCGCAAGTTTGTTTCCCACGGTACTTGATGGGGTGTATGTGCAAGTGCCACGCTCTCATATCAAGTAGAGAACACAAAACACATAAATCGGAACAACCACCTTTGACCGATTGGAAGTATCTTTGCAGCAAATTAAAGATAATGAAATAGGCTTTCCGATGATATCACATATGTTAGATATATATCCGTGGATAGGGTGAAAAGCGGACTAATTGATTCAAAAGACTGTAGCTTGGCCTATACTTAACAGATTGGAAATATCTTTGCAGCAAATTAAAGATAATGAAATAGGCTTTCCGATGATATCACATATGTTAGATATATGTTATCTAAAAACTCAAAATGGTGGACACAATCCGGTCAAGTTTTTTTACTCACCCTGTATTATGTTCCCCATTACAAAGGTAACGCTCACGACGTTGCCTTAATTCCACCGCTTTTCAAACCGGAGTAGGAACTTTATATCGTGTTCCTATTTATACACTAATTTTCATAAATCTGAAATTCTAGAAAAGACACGGTGCATAATTAATACACCACGTTTCTACAACTCTCTAATGTAATGGAAAGCAGTCAAGCCAACTTTTCTCAAGATACGATGCCCTAATGCGTTGATTTTAAATGGTCTCATACCATGAAGAAGTTTTCCATGCATTAAGGATATCTCCTCTTTATTAGCCTTCTTGAATCGTACATTGGGACAATTGAAGTAATCATTTAGATTACAAACTTATAGAATTTTTGACCATATGCGACGCGGATTTGACTTTTTATTTTAAGTTACCTTGAGCAGGTACAACTTAATTATTTACCGGAACAAGCTGAATGGCACCAGTACTGGGTGAACATTAATTAAATTATTTTAATTGCATTTTTGCAATAAACAACTTTCTCTCGGATTTAATTTGTGGTGAAACATATTTGTCAAATACATTGTCAATATTTAGAAACGGTGTGCTGTGCTAAGAATGCATATGGGTAAATTTAATTGTGAATTTCATTGGAAATTGATCGTCTTTTTAAATTTGCTATAAAACAGTTGCCTTTTTATCAACCTTAGGCTTAGCATAAAAGCGCGCCTAAGCATTAACACAACGCTTGCGAGGATGCAGATTGACGAATTTAACGTTAGCGCTTGCTATTCAGAATTTGGACTTTACATCAACCTCACCGATGAGTTAGCCGCGAAGAGATGGTTGTGGGGAAGTATGGACGAACTAATCTTCAAAATAATATTACCGTGTGTACTCTCAATTGGAGTACTTGGTAATTTGGCATTTCTCTTTACCGTGTTTCGTCTACCGCGAATGCAAACAGTAACTAACCACTACCTATGCCATCTGGCAATCGCAGACATCTTGTTTTTGGGAGTATCTTGCGGCGTTTATACCTGGACATATTTCAGTACTCAAATTTCACACGCCACGCCACTTTCTTCATCACTTTCTTGCTGTCTGGTATTTTTCGTTATATATATGTGTTACTTTGCATCTGTTGCAATTGTTACAATTGTGTCAGTGGAGCGTTATTACGCCATTTGTAAACCAATGCGCCATCGTGCTATTCAAGGGAAGTCACGCACTTGGAAGATTCTTGCAAACATTTGGTTCTGGGCTGTGATATGTGCTGTTCTTGCTACACCGCGATTTGGTCATCGTAAAAAGGGTTGTTTGATATGGCCTCAAACGGAAGAATTTAGTCAATTACCTTCTTATTTTCACGATTGCTTTAAGGTTAGTCGTGAACTCTTCATATTTTCCGAGATGATCCAAGGCCTGTCTTTCGTGATCTCATTTATAGTGAGCATTTTTACTTACGTAAATATCGTAATGGCATTAAATAACCGTGACATTGCAGGAGACAATCAACAGGACAACGTTACACAACAGAATAAGGACCTACGTAATCAAGTAGCCCGGATGTTGATTGCAAATGGTGTGATTTTCTTCGTTTGCCAAACACCTTTTCGCACCGTGTCAGTGAACGGCATTATAACAGATTTGAGCGGTAATAGTGTTTTGAATAAGGACAGCTTTAGTGCAATTCTTCTGGTTGTGAGTAGAGGTCTTTTATTCCTGAACTCCGCCATTAATCCCTATCTGTACGCTCTTAGCAGCCCATTATATCGACATGCATTCCGCGAAGCTTTGTGTGGTAAACCAAAAGCATCGTTGAAGAGAACTTCTACAAAATCGTTATCATTGCAAACAGCGTCCAGCGGATTGAAATAAAACTATTCGCTTCTTAGGTGACAAACAAACAAACAAAAGGCAAAGTTATTGAAATTGTGGTTTCTGTAAATGTTCTGTGATAAAAACCCGAAAAGAAATAAATGAACGTTGAATAACAACCTTCCACATCGACACTTTACCACAAAGCCATATGTGCTCAGTGCGTATTTAAATATTATAGTTTAAATCTATTACAATTTTGAAACAGATATTCATAGTAGTAGTAGTATTTCGTTTCACAGGTTTCGCCGTCGGCCAATTTTAGAACTAGTCGGTCGAGTTTCGAGAGTAGGTCTGACTTCTTCAGGAGAGGCGATGTTCATTGGTGACTGGAACGGCGATATAGGGTCCTTTCACGGAAGGAAAATTATATTGAATGGACTTTTGTTTGGCCTCCAGATCACCCAAGCATGCGAAGAACACAATACATGCACCTGGTTCACCTGAAAATTTCAGCTATTTCTGCAAGTGACTCTTTTGAATTCTCTGCATGCTTGGGTTGTTCTGGAGGCAGGTCTGGGTAAATTAACCATAGGCTATTGAACTCACGGGAAATGGGACCGACCAGAACAACTGCTGGCGGCGCACCGTATTGAGAATTGCGAGAAATATTTTTATGTAGTAAACCTTTATCTGTAGGTATATCAGTTCCATATTTCATTGCCATAGGTGTAATAGTGAGTTGGTCTGGTCTTGAAAAATCTAGCCAGGCAGTGTTCCATGTCTGTAGGATGTCGAATGGGGAGCTGGAGAAATTAGCAGCGTGTCGACAGAAAGGTCGACGAGAGCACAATCTCTGTCTGCCGAACTGGTGTGATTCTTTGACAGTGTTATGCAGCAGGTGATTGTTGCCCAACAGAGCCTTATTCACCAGTTTGTGCGTGTGGTGTTCTCTCCGAAGCACTGCAGGTGCAATGCCTGAAAGCACTGGTAGAAACTCGGATAGAGTGGGACGAAGGCAGCCAGTAATAGTTCTCACGGTCTCGTTGAGTACTGTGTCGCGCTTCTTTGTGTGAGAGTTGTTGCACCATGCTGGGGCGGTATATTCAGCAGCGCTGTAGACCAGAGCCAGTGCGGTGGTGCGTAGAGTCATTGGGCTAGCAAGCCGGCACATGACTTGAGATATGCTGCAAGTAGGGCCATATCTGCAGTAAGTGTACTTTCTACTTCTGTCCAGCTTCTGTCCGAGTGAAGAAGGGCAAGATCGTCGGCGTAACCACATTGTCTAGATGTTGTTTGAGGTAAATCTTTGATATACAAATTAAACAGCATGGGAGCCAGTATACAGATCCTTGTGGTATTCCGTTACTCAGACGACGCAGACGACTGCTCTGCCCATCACTGGTCTTGAGAACAAAGCTACGGTTGGTTTGCAAGCATGTTACATATGAATTGTACAAGGTGACGATCCGGATGGTCCTGAGAAGCTTCAGTGTCAAACCCTGCATGGTGCCACACGGTGTCATATGCTGCAGTAAGGTCCACCAAGATGACGCTAGCCATACGACGCTATTCAAAGCTTTCCTCAATATCATTTGTGAGCTTTACAATCTGGTGGACAGTGCTCCGGCCACGGCGAAATCCTGCTTGTTCGTCAGGCAGATGGGGTTCGAAGTTTGGCTCCAGCCGGGCCAGGATCATCCTCTCAAGGAGTTTGAAGGAAACACAAAGTAGTGATATTGGGCGGTAGTTCATTGGGTTGTCGACAGGCTTGTTTGGTTTGGGGAGTGCGATGATAGTAGCCCTCCTCTAGATCTTGGGTAAGGACTGGTTTGTTAAGGCAACATGTGTAGAACTCCTGGAGCCATTCAAGACATCGTGCGCCACAGTGCATCAGGAACTCTGCTAGTATGTTATCAGGCCCCTGTGCCTTTTCAATCTTTAGTGGCTGATAGCAGAGGTGAGCACATCTAGTGAGAAGGGTGTTGAAAGTGACCCGTCCACGCCGAGGGCTCGACGAAGTTTGGTGATCTCTTTTTTAACAGAGCGAGTGTGATCCTTATCAGTGTCCTTGAAACGACCATTTGCAAGGAGTTGCTCGGCGATTGAGTTGGCAGACACAGGACATTTCGATGGTTTGGAAACTCTGCCAGTGAGGCGGTTTATAGTCTTCCATAGCCTTCATGCTGGAACGAGTGAAGTCGATTCCCTGAACCGTCTCCTCCCAGCGCTCACGACGTTTCCTGTTCAAGCAGTTTGTCAGATCTGAAGCCTTTGATGACGCTTCTTCCCCGGGTTCAAAATTCAAGAAATCATTGTAAAGAGCATCACATTCCTCATCTCAGGGGGACATAACTGCGACGACAGCCACCTGGGATGGTCTTCTTTGCTATCTGGGCCATTCGTCTATTTGCCACTTCTCAAAAACACAGCGATTATGATCTTTAAGGCAAAATAATATATTAAAATAGCATAAAATGTTATAAAACGTGATTCAAGAACCTCACTTGAAAATATTGAAAAGTAAAACTATTTTCACGATTTCTTAAACAGAGAATTGACCGGATATTTTTGATGAATCCAGGGATTTTTGCTCCACTTTGATGATGCGAATGCAATTAAAGCCTTTCTTCCATAGATGATAGGTATGTTTTGCTGCATAAGGAACATTGAGTAATGCGTGAAGGTGAGCGAAGGGTGCGCCTAGGTGGTTTAGCGATGAGAGGGTTGTGAAGACATGAGTTATATTTGGGCATGGAGCCAATGAATTCTGCCAAGTATTTGGGGCAATGTGTTCATTCGGCTTAGCTAAATAAAGACGTCTTGCAGTATTATTCTGCAACCTGTAAACTTTGTCAGGGAGGCCCATAAGGGGATATTGCAGCCTTTTTAAGGCACATGCAAGCTTTGGCAAAAGTATTTGGGGCAATATGTTCATTCGGCTTAGCTAAATAAAGAAGTCTTGCAGTGTTATTCTGCAACCTGTTTAACTTTGTCAGGGAGGCCCATAAGGGGATATTGCAGCATTTTTAAGGCATATGCAAGCTTGGGCAAGTTCCATACTCACACTGTAGCAGGATGATTCGCGCACTGTAGTAGGATGATTCGCACAGGTTTTCGGGTTCAAAAGGTTAGCGCTCTTCCATTTCATTTTCAAGGGCTTTACCCAGCGCTAACTACGACGCTGATCTTATCAATGATTTCCTGACTTTATTTTGTTGTTAAAGTTGAAAGAATAAGCTACAATATGACTGTCAGTGCTGAATCTCTGCAGGCGGATAGGGATTGCAAATGCTATACCAGGTTTTAAAGCACCTCTGACTCAGATGTTGCTGAAATAATTGGTCAAAATTATGTCCAACAAAGCCTGCACTATGGACACACTTCCTTTCTGGCTCATTAAACAAAACTTGAAATGTTTATTACCTATTATCACCAGAATAGTAAACAGTTCTCTTTTGTCAGGCATATTTCTTCACACTTTGAAACATTTTATTATTATCCTTGTACTTATAAGAAAATATATTTGAATCATAACGCACTTAAGAACAATAGGTCAGTTGCTAATATCAAATTCATTGCCAAATTGATTCAGTTAGCGATTATGATCTTGGTGAGCTTTTTCAATCTGCATACAAAGTTAACCATTGCACCGAGACTGGCCTTCCCCATGTTAGAAATTACATTCTTCAAGCCTTATATGCTAATAAGACTTGAGCGCTGTCTTTGATACCATTGACCATGATATACCGAAGGGGGTGGTTAATTCCCCGTTTTGGTACAAAATTATTTAATGTAATTGTCAATTGACATTTTCTGCTCCTTTTAATGCAATAACAGACATCCACCCCACTTCCGGGAGAGAAGTACCAACATGCCTAGTACGACACATGTTGGAACTTTTCTCCCTACCAGATGGTGGAAGTCTTAGTTCAGTATAGCAAGGAATGTTGAAAAAGATCAAGCACACATACAATATTAAGATAAAGTAGAGAAGGTGTAACACAGTTTTGGAAAGTATGCAAAAATGGGGTGTACGTGGATGTGGATCACGAAACACCCTTTAAAGGTGTTCCTTGTGTGCATTCGTTTGCAGACTACTTCACTATTCAAAGCATATTCGGTTTTTCTGTTATATTACAAGTATTTAATTTCAACACGCCATATAAACCAGGTGATTGTTAGTTTTTTACATAGAGTGTCTGCACTTAGGATCAGATTGATTTATCTTTGTTGATCGAATACTTGGCTCAACTTGTAATTACGAGTATGTAATTTAAATAGGGAGTTTCCGTAACCTGGCCCATCTGACACACTTTTTCTGACACACTTTTGAATTCGGAAACCCTTCACGGAATAAAGCACACTTTTTTTCGTTAAGGATTCCGAATTCATAAGTGTGTCAGAAAAAGTGTGTCAGATGAATCAGATTACGGAAACTCGCATTTAAATATGCTATAACATGAATTTTCCACAGATATATTTATCTTTGTTGATCGAATTCAAACATTGATAATAATTTTTTTGTCTCAAATGTTTTAAGTTTTTGATTATCCAGGTTGGAAACAACTTAATTATATCGGTAACAACTTAGTAATAGTAATTCTCACATTATTTCCTTGCTTTTTTTGTGACAAACTGCTACTGATAAAAATAATATAAATGATATAAATTTAATGAACGAACAATGTATAATTCTAGCACACTGTAGATTGACATTAGTCTCTGTCATTTCGTTAAATAAAAAAAAATGTTGCCTTTTATGGATCTTGGATTTGCATCAGAGAGTGTTTTGAGTCAATCCCACAATGCACCAGTTTTGGGAAATTTCGCCTCAATAGGGTCATGCATCATGTGATCACATAAAAATCCTATTCTTAACACATAAGAACCCTAACTATAACGCTCATTTTAGCCCACAAAGCGTTAGTACTTTTCATTTTTTTTATTATGAAATGTCTTGTGGTTCTTAAACTTTTGGAACACTTTTTATCCCTAAGTACTGACATGTGTTTAGTACAGTACGGTATAGGCACATTGCTATGCATCATGGGATTGATTCAAAACACCCTCTGGCACAGACTGAATTTGCGATGGATAATGACCTCCTTGCATTCTACGATGATCGGCTGTCACATGAACATTTTTAATTGACCTCAACAATTAGTTAATGCATACAGATACATTTTTAAACTGTTTCTTTGGATTTGGAGTTTATTTTGGTTGCAATTATAATCCTCCTGACATGGTTTAAAGGATACCAATTTTGTAATAAATTCCAAGCTCCATTTCATTGAAACGTGCAATAAATATTTGTATTTGTTCATTATTTATGAAAAGAAAATATCATTGAACTTATTATGTTGACTATTAAAGCTTGTGTCGAGAAAACAAGACTTCCTTTGTGTTCTTCAATCTGCGTTTTGTTTCTTTTGCTAAATTGCAAGCTTTTGTGAGCTTCAAGACAGCAGAGTCGAAACAACTCTGCCCGTGCATAAAAGTGGCACAAAATCAATTTTGGTGTATCGCACTAAATTGATAATAGCTCTGAACTGACAAAAGAAAATAAGATGAAACAAACGCTAGTGGAAAACCCAGTCTTTGTTCTTTAATAGTATGCCAAGTAAGAATGACTTATTTTGAAGTTTCATATTTTCCCAATTTTGTACCATTTTTTTAGACAGGCTGTACATATGTAAAAAAAAAGATATGTTTGAAAAATGAGGCCGCCCTCCTCGGGAAATCTCCGAGTCGGCCTTTAAATGTAAAAAAGGTCATTACAATGTTTTATTGCATATTATTTTTTTTTTTTTTTTTTTTTCCTACTCACGGTGTAACCCAGAGCTTAGGCTACTCCATGTGTACTCTTAGCTCTACTCCAAGGGTACCCCATTGATGCACTATTGATGCAGTACCAACAACTAAGTACTTACAAAGTACACAAGCCACTGGGTGGATAGCAGCTAGGTTTACTTAGCAGTACCCATCCTGTAGTGTACTCTGCAGTTGCCTGCTAGGTGACTGACAGTTACCTTCACATGTACTCTCCTACCGGCTGCCTTGTAGCCAGCATTTTGGACCATAGAGGGCACCAAACATTCCATTATTGCACAGAAATCCTATTAGCGCGCTTATAATATCTATGCCATTATTGTGTATAGTAGAAGACCAGCCTGTAGATCCCGTGACCAAACTCTGGAGACAAAGATTTGAAGGCGTCTTAGGATTCCCTGATCGATGTTGAAGGTTTTTGACTTGGGCTTGCCGCTTCAATGTTCCGGCATTTTCGGGAAGGGGCAAACAAAGTTAACACGGGGGTAAAAATTGAGAACTGTCGCAATTGAATTAATATGCATGTCAAATTACTCGCCTTATCATACGGAATCTAAAATGTATAGTTTGTTATAGATCCGACTTCAAATGAGGACGCTATGGCCAAAAATGTCCAAAGGTCAATGCACTTTCAGTCAAGGTCAAATTGTTAATATAAACCGATTTTAAAGATATAAGTGTCTAATTATGTTTTCGTGCATGACAAATTCAATTTTGTAACTTTTAATAGTACAAATGCTATTACCCTTACACAGGAAATAAACATGAAGCACAACTTTTAATTGCCATGTTGTCAGCCATCAAGGATCAAAAATTTATTGCGCATTAAAATTTAGTACATGTACTGTAATGATCATGCATTCCGTAATTTCAGAATGTCTAAGGCTTCAGCAAAGCAGCAAAGCTATATAGGCCTATATATATAGCAAGTATAAGCAACGTAAAAATCTATCATAGGTCTCGCGGCTGGTGACTTACGCAGAC
>JAMKCH010007586.1:0-43718 GCA_023653785.1 Ophioderma brevispina | reverse complement strand
GTACATCAGTACAATCGGTGTTTGTAGCTTTGTAAGTATGCACTATATTAGACTGATAGTCAGAAAACGGGTTGTTGCGGTACACAAGCATATACTCATCATAAAACGTAGAATTCTTGAGTTTATTGAATCATGAAACAAAAAAATTTCACCACCAAGTAAGTAAAAGTACACAACCACTGTGAGGCAACTAAGAACCTCCTCCTGGATATTGTCTGTGAGAGATGTATTATTTTTATACAGTATTCACCATCCCAACACGTACCAAGTTGCAGTGGTTGTATAACACCGTAACTGCTGGGTTTGCTATCATTAAGAAGGGTCCTTGTTATTCAGACGATTTGCCTGTCTGAACCCAATATCTGCTTGCAATCAATCATTGCTGATTTTTCCATTCATAGGGAAATATTGAAAACTGACCAGTAGACTAAAGACATGATGTTTACAATTTTTAAAGGGACTGTGGTCCGATCGTTAATAGCCTAGTCCCGAGATCCCAAATTTTACACGGAGGAAGTGTTCAAAAATTTTGGTATCAAAATGAACTAGTTTATTCATTTACCCTGTTGAAATCCTTCGGGCTAAAGGAGGTTTGGTTTTGATGTTATAAGCAACTGTGCCCCACTTTTGCGTTGGACCAAGTTTTACACAGTTACTCTATGGGGATACAAAATCACATTTTTAGCTCTCACTCACGGATTAAAATAATTGGCACAAAACTTTACAAATGGGTTTTTTGGGCTGAAGCCATCTTTCAAGATTGAAAAATTGTCTACATAAAATTGGGTCATTCCCCCCCAAAGTGAATAAAAAAACAATATTTTGATTTCAAGGTTCACAATCCACCAAAGATTATTTGTAATTATGTCTCACAGCGGTGTGGTAAGAACATTTGGGTTTGCGTTATGTATATTTGAAAATCCAGCAAATAAGTCATATACACTGTAATTCATGATCACATTCAAATTCCCATCCCCCACACACATGAACAAATCACATTTGGAATGCAACATAAAACTTGGTATATAAACATGAATTCCACACACCTTTGACACCAGAGTCACACCCAAATGTCACACCCCACACGCATTTAAATACATTCACATGACAATTCATAATCAGGTATGCACAAATGCATGTACACATGCATGTGTACATGCACAAACACACATGCACACACCACAAACACACACACCCCACGCACACACACGCATGTGCCACACACACAAATGCACAACGCCACACATGCACCACACGCACAAACACATAGGCAATACAGGTTCTCTTGGCGAACCGCCAAATAATCTCACCATTGCCACTATATCACATCTCGTTTTAAAACACATGTTATTGTTATTAGAAACTCGTAGATCTGGGAATGCATTTTTTCAGCAAAAATTCACGATCTCTGCTTGACATGGACCTTCATGTCAAATCCATTCAAACAGCTAAATTTCCAAATTACAGGAGAGCTTGTTACAAGGAAATGAGCCATTGTCTTGTTAGTCATTGACAAATCGTTGCATAACAAACGTAAAGTGTGAATGTGGTGGTGACAGTTAACGATCCTTTGTGGCCTGATAACCAGCTGCTGTATTTGAAACGAAGGTAATGGCACGATACGTTATCAATTATTGTGCATGCCACACCTTCCCAACCACATTTAACGCTTTAGGCAAAACTGGACAGTGTTCTCTTTAACTTTGGACAATAAATGTTCAAAGTTGCCATTTCCCATGATTTGTTTGTTTGTAAAAAAAAAAAAAAAAAAAAAATAGCTTGTTTTGTAAATGCATGACGCTCCCCAGTGTCATATATAAACCCAAAAATCTACTTACAATACTGCAATTGAAAGGTCCGGCATGATTTAAAGGTCACTTTGCTTGACTTGTCAAAACCAGTTTTCATTGACCTCGATAAATTCTAGTTGTTTAATAAAAGATTGTATATTTGTTAAATTAAAACAAGCTTTTGTATGTGATGGAAGGTAAAAAGTTCTTCAGATACAAAGTGGACCAATTAATGGCATTATAAAAAAAAATAACGTTTTTAACAAAATATGAAAGTGTGCCTATCGAAGTTCTATACAATGGTATGTTAATATCCTTTAAAGTTTCTGTATATTTTTACACAATATTTCAACTCAAACGCCCAACTCCATTTCCATAAATAATATACATAATTATAACACTGGTAAAAAAATTAGGTGTTTTATACCACTTTTAAAAATTTGATCAAATATCATTTGGTTTGAAAATTGCATAAGATGAATGGCCTTTCAATTTTTAAATATGTTGAAAAAAAATGACAAAATTTATAGTGAATAGGCAAGTAATTAACAAAGAATTTTTAATTGACTTTGGGCGGTTTCCAAAAATAACCAGGGTTATAGCTAGGCTTACTTGAGTTGCCGGTTGTAAATCTTTAAAGTAATACACTTTTGACACATATGGCCAAACCATGAGTTATTTGCCAATTTATGTGGTAATTTTTCATTTCACTCTGAAGTAACGTGCCGGTCGGCAACTACCAAAATGACCTTCTGTGCCGGTCCGTGGGAGCAAGTGCCGGACATGGCCGGCCACCGCCGGCCGGCGTAGCTATATCCCGAAAAATAACCGAAGGCAATTGCCTTCGTTGCCCTACACGTTGCCTTGATGCCCTGGAAGTTATCCTATTGTTGTGCTATTCTTTAACAGTAATGCCTTCTAATTGATGTGCCCTTCAATAATGCATTCCTGAATGGTGTTGCCTTAAGAATCTTATTTTGACACCCGCTTTGTATGGGTCCCAATGACCAAAAAAGACAAAAGTACTAGAAAAACTACTGCCTCCGTTTGGTAATAGTTAATGTCGACAGCCAATTATGTGTTAACTCCCTTTAAAATAAATGGTTTACTCTTTTTTAGATACTTAGTGTAATTTGTTGGTATCTTGTGGTAATTGGTCGTCTACGCCTGTGGTATGTCAATTCCTTGCAAAACATATGAATGGTGTTGGGGTTAAATGAACAGGTGGTAACATTACATTAACCTTAATGCCATGATTATGCTGCATCGCAGGTGCGACTGTAAACTCACTACTACCAAAAGAATAATAGCGTGTCCTGCTCAATACGGCTCCGCGTCAATGTAGCTGGGAGCGTCGGAGCGATGGATGGAGTGTGAATTCAAGCAACCTGCTGCGTTCACGTCGCGGGGTATACTAGCGATTATCGATTAATATCGGCAGTCGCTTTTCAAATCAGCGATGGAAGTGATGTCATAAAAATTCGCTACGCTCCTTGCGATTTGCTTAGTATATCATGGGGCATTACACTTATTTTGCCTATGCATAACTCAAGAATTTGTCTAACTTCTCACATTTTTGCCTTATGCTGGCGTCATATCGATTGAGTACCTCACTGTGTTCATTGAAGTTCCCATCGAAACCCACTTTATGGAATCCCTTTTCTCTCTCCGAAAATAAAGAACCATTGAATTAGATGGCAAAACTATCAAGCTTCAAATAGTGCAAGTACATACACCGTAAATGGGGTGAGGGGGGGTCGGTCGGTGATGTGAAATTTGCTTGTGTGTGAAAAAGTTCTCACGGTTGGCTTGATTAAAATAGAAGAGAGCAGATCGGGCTAGGGCTGATGTTTAACAGAATATTTTGATTGTATGCTAAGCAGGAGATCTCCAAGTCCAAGAGTGTTTGTTTCAGAAATTTTACATTGGTTTGTATTTTCTGTTTCTGTAGTAACATTTTGAATTCTTGTGAAAGTTATTTGAGGCATGCATCTGCAGTGATAGTGCCAAACACAATTCAGAGTTAACTGATTTTGAGACTTGCTGCGAGGGCAAAAGATTGTCACATCTGAGCAAAATTTTAATTCATTTATTTCATTTGTCTGTGTTATAAAATTGTCTGGTTTCTATTACTATTATCCCCGCTCTGTAGCCACTCAGACTACACCACATGGCAATTTCCTCCCCGAACCATCAAAACCAGCCCTAGCCCATGGCATATAAATCCCTGGATAACCTAAGGCCGTAGATCCAGAGTTAACGTCACGCCAACAAGAGCAACTGTCAGCACGCGAGGAGGCAGGAGGAGGATGATGCCGTTTTTATCAAAGCTCCGGTTTTGTTGTTGCTTGTTGCAGCTTGAGATAAATTCATGTCCCCGGTTGTACCCTTATATACCCAAATAACAATGCGAGACCTAGATCTTAAGCAATAATGGTTCGGGTTTTTTCTATAGACCCTAGGAATACATGTACGACGTCACACGTGGTTGATTAAAACATAAAAATCGCTCACTGGAATACAAGAGTCTAATAGATCACCTGTACAAACTTGAGCATCTCTGGAATTCAATAACAGGTGAATTGAATGTATTGTAGGCAATGTGCGTATCTCTTGCCCTACAGCATGGTGGCCTATTGTCTAGGGTAGGGTGGATCAACCCAGCCTTTCCAATATGAATCTCGATAAATTAGGGTTAACAAATCAAGTGTTCTTTTCTCTGTGTCCAGTGGGACACAGGGGGGCAAGGGAAAGGTTTCAGAACAATCACATCTAGTTTACATACAGCGGTGCAATGGTATATTCATAGTGGTATACGATTTGTAACAGAACAAGGTAAGCGATTGTAAGACCTAAACAAGCCATTCACAACAGCCAATGCATTTAGAACACATCATTATTCGCTGATTTTAGTCTTGTGTGAATACATGATCCAGAAGAGGACCTAAAGGTGAATACTCTTCAATAAGCCATGTTTTACTTGGTCCTTCCCAACCAATGTTTGTTTGGGCAATGTAAACGCTCGAGGAGAATGTATATCCACATTGTGACGTCCAACCTCTAAACGTTCTAACGCAAGACCGATCAGAGCATAACTAAGAGAACAAGTAGATACATGGCAGTCGTTGCAAGCTTTCCAACTAGGTTAATGTTGTTACAATCTATGGTGGAGTGGAAGCTATAAGCTCCTCCAATTGATGAGTCCAGCAACAGCTAATGACTTCTTCATTTTGACGCACAAAAGGAAGTTCTTCATAAAGGACCACCATACAGTATAATGGTACAACACAAATATATAAGGAAAACTGAATGAATGGAATGATCAATCACATGGTTTGCTTGGATTGATAATCCAATGAGTCAGAGCAAATTGGCTCGCTGAAGAGAGGGGTACTTCCCCATTTCACCTGGTTAGTTATGAAACAGCTTCTCTGTTGTGCTCATCTCAGTTTTAAACTATCAAATCTTTTGACCTGTGACAAGCGTGCAGTATAATAAGGAGGGTCATATAAAACATGCAGTGGCCACATTAAAGCAGAGGGAGGAGCTCGGACATTATCCAAGTTTGTGGCGTGGCCTCTGGAGCAAAATTGTTCCCATTTTAAGTTATGGTGAGTGCCATTGCAAGAATTATCTGGTTCTCAATTCTGTCTGATCTTTAAGAGCATTTTAAGGATCACTCAGTGATTTCAATACCATTCACAAACAGAATGTCAGCCATGATTAAAAAATCAGGTTATATTAGCAATATTTGTCTGGGTGTGTTGACATTCTCTGCACAACAAGGGAAAAGTTCCCTAAATAAGAAAAAAATTACCCTTTTAGCTTGAAAATTTCACATGGAGACAATTTCTGGTGCACATAAATGGGGCTTTCCTATTTTGATAGAAACGTTTTTTTTTTTTTTCCCATAACCATTTATTCACATAACGGTACCTCATGGGATAATTTTGTAACCAATCTCCTTAACGTTTAAGGACAATTCCCTAAAACTTCAATATTAGTGGTAGTGAGTACTGTAATTCAATCAGGAATACCATTCTCTCTGAGGTTCAGGGCAAATGAACCATTTAAGCCAAGTTCCTTCTGTTTGTTTGCCATTGCATAGTGACAACTAAGGATATAGCTTTGCTCAAATTGCAATGTTTTGGTCATTGTCTCGTTTTTGTTTTGTTTTTTTACCACTCGCGCTATAGCGCTAGTGGTATAGTTAATGTGGGCGAGTCCGATTTAGTACGTGAAGACTATCAGGGGCCTCAGTTTTGAAAATGTACCTCGATGAAACATTTTGGTAGTGGGTAGGGATGGATATGGGACCAGTCTCCCACAGAGCAATTCCCGAAATAGCGCGGTGTGTTTGGCCGCGCGGATGCGGTTGAGCCGGTTTCTCGGCTGTGGATCTTTTGAATGGAGGGGATAATGGGGGAATTCGGTAACTATGCCTGAAGTTACGACTATGCGCCCTGCATTTTAGATACGCCCTGCCGAGGTCTGCATCTTGGCGAAGAATCTCGTCGTGTTCTCCTGGGTCTATTATCCTCGATCGATTAATGTTTCCTCTTTACGTGGGTAGCCTATCATGAATGGGTTGGTTGTAAGCTCCGTTTATTCAAGGTACACCGAAATAGTAACATCGATCGCTCTTCCATGATAGTATTACGGCGGTCCAGTAATTATTTCCCAGGTGTTATTCTGTGTCACAGACTCCGACAGGTACTGCAATATGATGGGCTCTGGCGAGCACAAACATTTTCACGGCTGCGTGCGGCACTAGGCAAGCGAATTTATATGCACAATCTTACTTTCCACACCGCCCGTTAGTAATTAGGAGGGTTGCACCAATCGAGTCTATTACAACATTACGTGACCTCGTTGATATGATAAAAAAAAATATGTTGCCCTTGGTGCCTGAGGATAATCTTGTATTGTTACAGGGAAGTCCTTACAGATGTATGGTCGTATGTCGGTTTGGCGTGGGACACGTTCATTTCAGTTTCAACCAATTAAGTCGGACATAAGCTAGTTTGGAAACAACAAATAAAACCAATTTTGATTAGGACGAAAAAATGATTCTTAGCACAAGGTTGGGTGGATCATAGAGTAATGTTTACCACGCAAAATTTTCGACACGTATAGATTTGCTCATTTTTGTTTTTGTTTCTTTCGTTGGCCACATGGGATTATTACCGTTGCCCATTTGAAAGTATTGATAGGAGAAGCGTATTAACTTAGAACGATGTACAAGTTCCAAAAAGCGTAATAGTCTGATTAATTTTGTAATGAAAATTACTAATTGCAAAACACCAACCACCTCGCTATAGTGACCTCATTTTTCCAGGGTAAGAATATCACCAGGTCAGCGACACGTGGTCCGACTTTCTTATGCTCTGACGCACAGTAAGCCGAATTCGGCTTAATATAATTTGACAGCTGATTATTTTTCACGAGCACTCAGGAGTGCATAAGAACTTCATGTGACATGACCGGTATGGCCCTTTAACTTACGCTAATGCATAACCCTTCAATCTATGTGTTGAATGGACGAGGCTGCTCGTAAAATACCACCATTTTAGTCAGTATGCAAAAGTTAAAATATTGTGGCGGCCATGATGACGCGACTCTTGCACGCGCAGTCTGTCTCGGCTCCAAGTCTCGGCAACACTCCGTGTGGCATGCTATACATGCCTGACAACTATGCATTATCAAGGTATCGTTGTTTAGTGTTTTCGTGGGGAGAATCATGTCGGATGACAGATGTGGTTTGGGGGTCGAATCTTTCTGTAGTTAAACGGTGCATAAACATTGTTGCATGTCATGCTCCTAATTTATGTAAACGAATTTTGTTGGATTTTGTTAATTCCATAGTCGCTATGAAACAATGTTCCTTTTTACCCATAGAGGATACCTCTATGTCAGACTAAAAGGAGAGGTAAAGGGTTTCCCGTTTACACGTTGGGACTTTCTACACGTTAAGTGTTTAATATTGACAGCCCTAATGACAACAAATAAACCAAATTATGTTATTTATCATTTTAGAGCAAATTTTAAAAATTATTTTGTTTCAGAATCGTCATCTTGTATCTTGTACATTGTAAAATAGCACAGTTAAAACAGTTGATGAGGGAGGCTAATGATTGGTGGAAATAGTTCTAGGGGTTTCATTTCTTGGAGGGGTGGTTTCATGAGTTTTGTCTGTCTGTCTTAGCGTTCCTGGGATAATTGATTTTGACCGGTGACGGGGGAATAAGGTGGTGTAGCCTCTAGTGTCAGGAATTAGAGGTTGGTGGAGGTATAAGGTGTCTGGGGCTTGGTGTCAGGGTAAGGTCCCCAATTGTAGCATGTGGTATTTCCATGGTTTTTGTGGTGTGCAGAGAGGGGGTAAGGTGCCAAGGTTGTTGAGTGTTAAGTGTCGGATCGTGGGTGTCAGGTGACAGATTTGGGGTTGATGTTCAGGTGTCAGATTGCTGTGTAAGATGGTTGGATGTCATGGTGGGGGTCCAAATGTTGCGTGTCATGTTGGGTGTCAGGTGTAGGGTGTGAGAATTTTGGGGTGTAAGGTGGCTGTTGTATTATGCCTCAGGTGTTTGAGTTCAAATGTTGAGTGTAAGGTTGGATGTCAAAAGGTTGGGCCGTTATGTGAGTGACGTGTATGTTGGGTCAGGTGAATGGGTGTCTGTTGGGTGTCAGGTGATGGTGTTATGTTGGGTGTAAAGTCACAAGTGACGGGTGTCATGTTGGGTGTCATGTGGATGGTTTAATGTTGGGTTGTCAGTGTGACGGTGTCATGTTGAGGGTCCCTTGGGTGTCAGGTGATGACGGTGTCATGTGAGTTGTCCCATGTTGGTGTCAGGGGACGGGTGTCATGTTGAGGACAGGTTGAGGTGTAAGGTGCGCGTCTGTTGGGTGTAAAGTTACAGGTGTCAGGTGATGGTGTCAAGTTGGGTGTCATGTTGGGTATGTAGGTGATGGGATTTGTCAGAGTGGGTGCAGGGATGGGTGTATGTGATGGTGTAAGGTGTTATGTGGGTTGTCAGTGTGATGGGTTGTTATTTGGCAGGTGTGTCATGTTGGGTGTCAGGTGAAGGGTGTCATCGTGCGTGTCCCATGTTGGGTGCAGGGGTGATCGATGTCATGTGGGTGTAAAGTTACAGGTGTAAGGTGATGGGTGTCATGTTGGGGTCATGTTGGGTGTAGAGTGATGGGGTTGTCAGATGTGGGTGCCAGGTGATGGGTGTATGGGATGGGTGTCCGGGTGTTGTGTCAGGTGTTATGTGGGTGTCAGGTGATGGTTTCATGTTGGGTGTCAAGTTGGGTGTCAGGTGACGGGGGTTTTTTGTATGTTGAGTTGTCAGTGAGGGTGTCCATGTTGGGTGCAAAAGTCACAGGTGCCAGTGTCATGTTGGGTTGTACGGTGGCGAGTGTCATGTTGGGTGTGTGTAGGTACGGGGATGTCAGGTTGGGTGTCAGGTGCTTGGGTGTCATGTTGGGTTGTAAGGAGACTTGTGTCATGTTGAGTGTTAGGTGTTAGGGTTGGGGTCAGGAGTGTTAGTGTCATGTGAGTGTCAGGTGTCAGTTGGGTGTCGGCAACAATTTCCAAATTGGTACGTAGACATAACCTATGAAAAAAAAAATGACTATACTCCTACAATACGGTTTTACATCGGTTTAGTAACAATTAAGTGACCTAAGGGGAAAAACAAGTTTTTTCATTACTTTCTTTTACCAACATGAGTTAATCATGTCATTTTGCACTCCTAAGTTCCGCCGCCTATGTGCTATAAAATGTAAGCGAGGGTTACATGCAGCGTTGATGCTCTCGTTTTTGTGTGTGTTGCGTGTTGATGCCTGTGATACATTGTTCCTCATTATAGAGCCCGTACATAGATTTATTATGCTGAAACACACTGGGTTTAACTTTGAGATGTGTGCCTAGTTACTACTATGTCATTGTTTAGTAAGCTGCCACAATCTGGCCTTTGGACCTTGGACCCTTTGGTAGTTTACCTATTTTTAGAATACCAAATCTTTGGAAGAAGTAACAAGTGGGAATCTGTCGTTGCTGTGCTATATAGCATTTTCCTCTGCCACTTCATACCAAATGCAAGCATATATTTCATATAACCTCTCTCATTGGATTGGAAAAATAATCAAAGGGAAACGGCACTTTGTTGAAATCTTGCTGTTTTTTTATATGTTAAATGAAAAACAGAAATGGATGTTTAGAAAATAAAAGATAGGATTATGTTGGTTTGTTTTTACAATAAGCATGTCTTATTGGATGGGTCATCGAATGCTCATATGACCTAATAGACAAAATAACAAATCCCTATCCTTTATTATTGCCATGTCGTCGGCAGAATTGCAAAGGCACTAGGGATTACTCTGTCGTATGTCATAATGAAGCAATCATCTGCTAAAAAAGGTACCATCAGCATTTGGACTTGCATTAACTGAAATGTGTTAATGGTTACCATTCCCCCAGGATCTTTCAACAATGTCAAGCACTGGCTACAGAAATAGACGCTCGCTTCAGAAAAGTCAACAAGCCTACTTGTTGGTAATAAGTGTGATTTGAACCACAAAGAAAGTATTGATTACACCACAAAGGTGAGAGACAAAGAGCTACTACTTCGGAGTCTAACATTGTTTTTTCTAATATAACTCTTTCTGATACATATTCAAGCATATTGATTAAGAGGCTTCAGCATGTGGAACATGTTAGACTAGTTGTGGTGTTGTGAAACACAATTAACCACAGACAACTATTTTCAGAGGCTCCTATTGGACTTACTAAAGGCTGACTCAGATATTTCAAAATATAATTTTTGGGCTGTAATTAATTAAAAAAATAGTCAACTAGGGACTAAAAGATAGTAAACTAAAATGCAAATTCCAAAGTTTGATGCAAATCAGTTTATATTACCTGCCATAGGATACTGGATCCGGAAATTTTATAACAAAGTATTTTCTTATGAAAGAATCGATTTAAGTTAGCAATTTCACACAGTGATATTATATGGACAAGCATATGTAAAACAAAAAACATGATTGTTTGGAAAATGAGGGCGCCCTCCTCGGGAAAGCTGAGTCGGCCTCTAAATTTGTTCTTTTGTTTTTTTTTTTTTTTTCTAGTGCAGATTTTGCGATCAATGTGGAGGGGTCTTCTAATGAGAATTTGGGGCTAAAATTATTCATGAAACTGGTTTGTAACTAGTGGCAGTTTGTGTATGCACTTGATATATAATAGAAGGGTAGTACAGTTCTTAAAGAGGCACTGGCACATTTTCACAAATATGAACTTTCTTCCAATTTGCTCTCAAATGATAGTCTAGGCCATTGGAAGACGAGAGATAACATTTTACACATAAAATACCATAATCAAAACAATAAGGGCCGTTAATACGAGGTTAAAAACATCCAGGTAATTTATAGGCTAACTTTAAGTTCCAGAACTTTAATCACCAATGTGTATATACATGAATATCATAGACTCGTTACTTCATTAATATTAAAACCACAAAGGTCTCAGACCGGTCAGACAGGGCAGGCCGTGGGAAACCATTGCATACGGAAGTGTGTTTTATGTGTTAAGCGCCCATTTCCGTCGTCTGCTGACTTAAGCGTCGCCCAGCGATATTAAATACAAAAATCATTCATTTTACTCCTAAGGAGATCGTTTTAGGCTTTGTAATTTCAGGCGAGAGATATCACATTATAACCATTAAAAGTAGGCTAAAAATCAGTTTTGGAGCAAAATTGAGGGCATATGCGTAGGAATGTGCCAGTGTCTCTTTAAAGGTACAAGGATAGGAGTTTATGCGGTACCGTTATTAGTAGTCCTTATACGGTAAGCACAAAATCTTTAAAACTGGAATTTTGCCGCTAATCACTTGATTATTTTCTTATCTTCCCGAGGACTATGTGGACTACATAGACAAAACCTACTTGATAATACAATAAAATAAGGACTCCAAAAAACAACAAGAAAAATACTCATCTTTAAGTTGATTTGTGCCCTGCAATCACTGTATATTACTGTTTGTTGATATATTTTCGTAAATCTTCCCAGACTATGTGGATAATTAGACAAAACCTACTTGATAATACAAACAAAAATAAGGAATATCCACAAACAGCACAATATCATCTGATAAAATGGATCTTTGTGCTCTATTTCATTACAGTAAATCATTTTTCAATATTTCATCCTCAGGCTCTGTCAAATATATAGACTAACTGTTACTTGATTAAATACATATACGGACTACAGAGTAGTCTAGTGAGTGATTTGTCGCATAAAATGCACTTATTTAGTTTGACACGTTCTGACCGGTCATAACCCGCAATATACTTTGCCTGGATTTTGCTGGTTGACCCATGGGAGATTATAAAAAATCGTGTACACTACTGATAATTTGCTGGGGGACGTTCCCCTTACCACACCTGGCTTGGATAGCTTGTTAGCAAGAGGTGTCGTCTAGTAATCGGAAGGTCACAGGTTGAATCAGGCTAAGCGCATGTTTTTTCCCCAACACTATCGTGCGCTTGCATCTCAAGAGAAAGATGAATAATATACAACCTTAAAATCTTTGTTCACATAGTTTGGTCATAGGATCTCAGGCTGGTCCGCTACTTACTAATTGGCAGTCAGTAGTCTTGATCTGTTTAAATGGAAGGGAGTGTATAGCAATCATCTGAAATAGCCAATTTGCCCGCTCAGTACAATTGTGTTATATTTAATTAACAATCTTCATACTTTTTACCACTCTTGCAGGAGTATGCAGATTCAGTTGGAAAATACCATTCTTGAAAAAAAGTGGCCAGAATGCAACAAAAAATGTGGAGACGCCTTCATGGACCATGGCAGCAGAATCAAGAATCGTTGCGTCCAGGCAGTTTGTACCTCACAAGGAGCCATGAGAAAATCAAAATCCAAGTAGCACACCCAGTAAAAACAAGGTGCGGTGGATGCTGCTCATAGAAACTAGTATTATTGTTATTATTCCACAAACCAATGCCCAGAACAGCAATCAATTTTTTTTTGTCCCTCTTTTTTCCGCACATCTGACAAAACCACTATCCAACGAGAACAAAACTGCTCCTGCTGCCAGGGAGATGCGTCTCAAGTCGAGGTATTCCAGGATTATCTGCGAAGGTTCGTCTTCAGCATCGCTCGATGGAATGTTTTGGACAACCACTTGGGGCGAAGACCGCAGGAAGTTGGTGTAGATTTTGTGTGGAAATAAACCCGAATGAGAGATTTATATACTGTATAAAACCGTACCAAATCTGTTTCATGCTTTGAGATCAGCACCAAAGGGATCGTGGGATTGTTGTTGCTATGACTACTACAATAGTTCCCTCTTTTTATTTCTTATTTCCCCCTCATTGCTGACTGTTAACTCACCCCCCCCCCTTGTGATTGTCGTCATTTCAAAATGTCTTAATGTAACTAATGGGATTGTGTCTGGAGAAATACTCGTCAAAACGTTTTGAATTGACAACAGTTTGAGGAGTATTTCTGGAAATATTTTTGTTAAACCAAAATTTTACATATATGTCTATTGGAATATACTGTAGTATATAGAGAGGTCATTATCACATAGGTAATTCTGTTTTTTTGTTTTTGTTAATTTTTTTTGGTTACGTGTAATGTGACATAGATTTAGATCAGCCATTCGTATCTGTCCTTTGATGAATATGATGAAGAAAATCACCCTGTGTATAAATATGTACATGTACAACAAATTTAAAAAAAAGGAAAAAAAATAACCTGGCCGCTTTTTTCACGTGCCAGTGTGCCACAACAGATATTATATAGCTTGTGCAATGCAAACGCACACATACATTGTGACGGTTATACAAAAAGTGTCATAATATAAGATAAAAATTAGCTAACAATGTGAGATAGTGGTTTTTGAAGCTTTTGGGAGAGATGATTAATGAAATAATCACCACAAGGCTCCCGTTAATGCCAATCGGTCCCTCGGGGACAGTGCAGTGATGTACATGCACACACGCTAGTGTGTTAAAAAAAAATGACCCATTTGCTGGCTGGATATGATGTTGCTCTTTTGTTAAAAAGAGGTTTAAAGTTAACACAAGTTGGATGTTCAAAATGACTGCAAATGAGTGAGGAAAGATGGACCTGTAAACACTACGAAAATCAAGATTTGGCATGCTTGGACCCATTTGATGCTTTTTTTGTTCTAATTGCAAATAATAATCATGAGAATACACATTTGTAATTTTCATCAATTTTGTAAAAATGTGGATTTGAGTCAACCCAGGTTGGCACTTTTGTTAAGAGTGATACGAAGTCCAGAATGCAAGCGGGAAGTTTGTAATTACACTTGTGCGTGTGTTTAGTCACTGAGCAGTGTCCCCGAAGAACAGGCTACGTCGGCTTGTACTATTCTGTAAATGTGGACAATTTTGCACTATCGTTTTCTTCACAAATTTTTTGCTACAGAGGGCATTTTCCACAGGCTCTTTTCCAAAAGTGATATTTGTTTTCATTACATTAAGTTTTTACTCTGCCTTTGAAAGTATTTTCACTTGCTGTTCAATATACAGTTATTAGAATGATCGCAAACCTGTGAAAATAATGCACTGTGAAAAATGTCCACATTTGCAGTTAATAACCGATATTTGTAGTGATGCATATTGTGCTCTTCCAAAAAAGCGTGGTACCTGTAAATTGACTCCAAAATGCAATTTTGGTTTAGTATTATTAATGTAGTACTTTAATAATTAAGAGGAAAAACAATGATCGCTTTTTAATTCCTGTGTATTTAAGGGAAGGAGTATTATTATTATTGCACGTCGAGATTTTTTTGAATAAAAAGGAAAATGTACAAATATATGAGGAGGGCCAACAATTTGTACAGTTTAATTGTGTGTGCGTGTGTGGTTTGGTTATTGTTTACGAGTGTATGATGGGTCATGAAAATTTTGAGGAAGTTTCACAACAAGAGATCTGATTTTATATTAATACTGGTATTCTCAAAGGAAGCAACCCGGGATTAACCCCATGGGCTCTACCACCTATGGCACCTATTGGCTCATTACAGGGCACAATATGAGATCCGATTTTATATTACCATTATTTTCGTAATATTAGCCGTGGCTTATACATTGTTTTCAAAGGATGCCGCAGCTTATAATCCGAAGCGGCTTATACATTGTTTTAAGTTTAAAACCACAAGTGAGTAACTTGAAAGCAACTATACTCTCTGCCTGAATCGTTCAGAGTTATTTACCATGTGCCGAACGTGACGTGCGCCAACACGGAAGTGAATGCCGATTGGCTTGTTTGAGTAGGTTGGCCTCCCCATTGGTTAATCACGCATGAGGCTACCCATAGTCTCTGCCTCTTTTATGCAAATATTGCGTCGCGCGCGTTCCGACCTCTGAAGGATTCTGACAGCAACTGTATGAAAATAACATGCACCGGCAATCTGAAGACTATACTCTGGGCCATAATTTCTTGGACATAACAAACGCGCGTGTTGTTCGTTGTGCGTACTGCGTCTACGTGCAACACGATGGTGCGCCGTTTTGGCGGGGAAGCGGGCGTACGTTCTAAATTGTCCAAGAAATTATGAGCCAGAGTATAAGTGTCCTCAACTACTTACCAACTTGGCATGTGTGTAAACTTCCTTTGTGTGATTGTCGGGTGATTGTATTGCCCACTTGATAATTGATCCATATTACCGTAATTTTCAGAATATAAGCCGCAGGTAATGCAGGACACATGAGATAGTCCTCTGAGTAACCAATCAAAAATGTGTAAAGCATACCACCATTCTTACAGTATCTCAATATTGCTCAGAATATACACACTGCGTCTCTTCTGCCTACATTATTCCACATCAGTTCGCACTGTTGTGAGGCCTGCCCATTTGGTGGTAATCAAAGTGTAGATGCAGATAGATAGGTAGGTAGTGCCAAGGGGGTTAAACCAGTGTTAAGTCCTCCTTCAATGGACCTTTTTCAGTGTACTCTGAAAGTGTGATAGAACAGGTGAGGAAATTCCTCATGGATGGGCCATTCCAACCCATCGATGAGGAATTTTCTCATTACATCATACTTTGAAATTATGTTTGAAGAAAAAAGGTCCATTCGTGAAGGACTAAATCTGGGTTTAAAATTAAGACTCCTTGAAAATAGCAGCCTTTACAAATGCTTTAGGAATATGCTTCTTTTTCTTTGTAACCACCATCTACTTCCAATCCAAGATCCAAAAGGACACTTTTTGTTACCAAGAATGTAAATTGAATGATTTTAATCTTAATATGGGAGAACTGGTTAGTTGCATATGTTATAGTTCTGGAGCTACACCTTTTCATTCATTAAATGTGGGGATTTAGATGCTTATTCTATTATTGTACTTAACACCATTAAAATCAACTGACATTGGTTATAGACAACAAGCAGATGCGATGTTTGATTTTCATTGCAGTAAAGTTACCCTGTGTTCCTGTGATTCTGAAACAACCCCAAATTGAAGGGCTTTTGAACAACACAAAAAACATGCAAGTGATTTTGAGCCCATTCTGCTGAAATAACCATTTTATATTTGGAGGATTGGATTGATAACACATGATGAAATACCGCATTGTCTGTAAATTGCTCTGGGGGCATTTACTGTTATTTTCCAGTTGCAAACCACAGCCAGAACCACCTGGAATACCCCGGTGCTCCAACATAAAATGTTAGATATTTGAACAAGCTCAACAACATTGACAATGGCAGCATCCACTACTCTACTAAAATAGCATACTCACCTGCATAGACTTTGACATAGATGTAATTTCTATGAAATACTACACTTGTCAAAGGCATCTACATTTTACTTTGACAAAGTATGGGGTGAGTTTGCTCATACCTAGCCAGTATCAGGGTAGCAAATCCCACCCATTTTGTATGATGATTTTTTTTTTGGGTATTTTAGGAACATTTGGTGAAAAAAAATGATGGGCATTACGGGCAGTGATTATTACAGACAACGCAGTATATAAATTATACTGTGCAACACCTAAAAAAAAGAAAATTGTGGGTTCGTACTTCATTGGCAGACATTGACTGATGTTGCCTTTTGAGCATGCTTTCTATCACCAGATGCATGAAATACATGTTGCATGAAAAGCATGTGCAAAAGGCAAGCGTTGGCCAATGTCTAACAACAACTGTGATTCGTAATGTAACAAGAGCTTCTCTTTGGAGATATTACCCCTCAACAACTGTTTGGGAACAAGGAACAAAATCCTTATGCTACTTGAAGATTACATTTTGGTTGCTTTTGAGCTGCTGGAAAAAAGTTCCAGGATAATACAGGTTATTTGCCCTTGAAAAGGTCAGTTTTGCAGCAACCTATACATTTTCCATATACATGAAAGTGGTGTACAGTTAATGTGCATTCATGCCAAAACAAATGCAACATCCTCAAAATTTGTGTCTCATCTGTTACATGTATAAAGATACAAATGACTGTATATTGTACATTTTCAAAGGTTTCACTGGGCGTTTGTGCTGTCTGTACTGTCTTCTACTGTTTTTAAGAAAGGCAATACTTTCTGAATGGATAAAGATACTCTGCTTGCCTAATCCTGTTTCCAGTTGAAGCTTTGACTATAGCTTATTCATAACCAAAGTAAAAAAGTTTGGCCCAAATTGTATTAGGTCAAATGTTAAGGAGACTAATTTCTAGTTTGTGAACTATGAGATCTCAGTGTAGCCAGGTGATCAGTGCTGAATAAACTATATTAGTAAAGCTCTTTTAACTCAGGAAGTGTCTTTTTGAGGTTGTTATCAGTCCCACTTTCAACTTGGAATTTACCATGTAATTCAGAAGTAGGATGAAAGCCTTTTCCCATTACCACAGTTATAGGAGCGTAGCCAGCCTTCCCGGGTTGCAGGGATGGAGAGAGGGAATTGTTCTGATCAAGGAGGTAGTATTGCTTCTTTGCAGTTGGTTTGTCTGGTTTGGCAGAGCAACCTCGTTTTGATAGTGTTCAATTGCACATATGCATGAAATGGCAAGCACATGTTGATGTGAAGTCGAGAAGCCCTGTGCTGTGAGCTGCCACATGAAAACACTGTTCAGTGACTGAAAAATAAATTGGGTGTTTACGCTTCCTTGAACTTCGCTTGTGATACTGAGACAGTAAGAGCTTACAATTTGCAAATATCCATACTTTGGCCTTTTAAAAATATGCCAGATCTCATCTCGGATTTGAGCAGACCTAGATAGTGCTTGAAAACCCCAGTGTTTCCATTCTGATTCTTGATTCCGATTTACCATGCGCATGGTCTGTTACTACAAATGTTGGCTTTGTGCAGTCAAATTCTCTCCCCAGCCAAGCAATCTTATTCATTGCTTTAACCTTCCACTCTAAACCCAGGTGTCATGGGGTCCAGCTGTGACCACCATTGGGGTGGTAGCAATAGCACTACAAAAATGAATTGGCATATCAACTTGCTGTTTGCAGAGAATGTTTTTTACAATATGGTGGGTTCCGTTTAAAAAAAGAACGAAGATCATTGACTAACAAAAGAAAAATGCTATTTTCAGAGTGCTGTTGAAATCAGCCTCAAGACAAGTGCAGGAATAAGGAATTGAGATGTTACATTATTTGGGATTATAACTTAACCCAAATTGAAGAATCCATCAAATATTTGTCCCCGACTCTTGATTTATGGCAGCGCCTATCAGCAGGTAGTATTGTTTTGCTTGAGCATGCCGCATGTGACAAGAAATACCATAGAAATGAGGCAAACTGCGATTATCAAAAGTGTGTTATATTTATATAACCAAACAACCAAACTTTGTATCATAGTCTTTGAGAATTGGTGCATTAACAGTACAGGTCATTTGAGCAAATATACTATAAATGGACTGAATTTCTTGCTGGTAGATTTAATATCAAAACATTGAGATGTTGGTTGTGTTTGCCTCTTGATTTGCATTTACAGTCCCTAGTTTTATATTGAACCATCTTTTTACCCACAGATTGAGTAGTAGTGTGTGCTTAAATATATTTTACAACATGGTGAGATGTTATCAACGACAAAGGAATTGCTGAATAAGCAGCTTTTATCTTCGGGGCATTTGGAAAGATTGTAAATTGTACATTAAATTGAAAATGTACCACGTTCTGTATGCAGACAAACTTTGCTGGAAAAACACCTTCAATTATGTTGTGGGATGGCAGTAGTATACCTACCAATTGCCATTGAGTGCAACATCAAACTGGCTGGACCAGGTTTTGTTAATCATGAACAGGTGCCATGAACCATTAGTACAATTGCCATCAAAATACATTCACGCTTGCATTCCCGCCAAAACAGTGCACCATTTAGTTACATGCAGACATTGTGCACATATTTAAACATGTGCGCGTCAGCAATTACCAAGGGATTTTGTTAATTGATTATCGTTCACCAAGTTCATGAAGCCCGCTGTTGATGCTGTGATGAAAGTAGAAAGCTGGGCAAGCAGTTCTGGCTGAACATCCTATTATCACCACAGAGATCCCATATATTCATGGCCAAGTTATTTCAATGGGAAACAATTTTTAGAATTAGGAAGAGTTTGCAGTTTATGCCATACTGAAATGTTGTCGGTGAAGTACGGGCACCCCAGCACTTAATATACCATCAGTATGCCATAAGTCTACTTTGCAGCAAATATTAAAACATGGATGGTAGCACATTTTTGTGATTCTATCATTTTTACCATTTTATTTACGATTCTATATATATATACTCAAAAAAGCTTATTCTCCCAATTTCAGTTGATTTTCATCTTGCAATTTGGTGTTATGAGTAAACGATTGTGTCAAATCCAGGGTATCAAAGCGTCGCCTAGGCCAATGAGTTGTGATTTGTTTTTGCAGATAAGATTGAATCTGCATATAAGATTAGGCACAAAATACAATGCTGCAGTTGCTGTCAGAATTGGTTAAGAGGTGAGAACATGTGCCATACTATCTGGCATGAAAGTGTGGAGCCTATGGGTAGTCTAACATGCGATTCGTCAATGGGGAGGCCGAACTGCTCAACAAGCCAATCCGCTTACCCTTCTGTGTTGATGCATGTTACGCTCTGCACACAGTAAATAACTGAAACAATTCTCACAGCCACTGCAAGGCCAATAGTTATGATGATATAGAAATTTCAGCTTTTTTGAAGGCAAGTCAAGAGGGATAAGGCTATATGGAGTACAAACTTTTTAAAGTGATGAAACTTGTAAATTCTAGATTACCAAATGGACAATTGCAAGTAGATTGAAGCTAATACAGTAGTAAAAGGGTAAATGAACTGTTTCAAAGCTTTTGTAGTAGGGAAAGGGTAATTGGAAAGAGAAATGTGTAAAGCAGTCAAGTGTGTAAGTAAATTTTTAACCATAATTTGCAATAACATAAATCATCTACCACTTTTACTAGAAACACCTTTGTTCCTGATCTCCATGAAAAATTGATTTTGTCTATAGTATGTAGTTCTTGTCCAGTCAGTGATGTCATGCTTGGACACATGTAAAAATATTCTGGGCGATGCAATGATCACGATTTATTACTCGGACTGCTGGAAAATGTATTTACTTCACTGACTGCAAGTGCAAATACTATAGTATTGTAGGATCTGAAGTCATAAAGATGTATGTAATGAAAGGAAGGAAGCAGAGGGTGGTGCTTACTGGTCTGTCTGGTTTTTTGTTTTTTCACGTCTAAGGATTCGTTCATACTTTACCGCATCTGCGTTGCGGTGAGTTGCGGTGTCGATATATCAAACACTTTCATGCCGCAACACCCCAAGCATGCAATTTCAGTTAAAATGAATTCAACTTCATTGCGGTACCGCAATGCGTTATTTTGGAAAGAGACTGCAATTCCGGCACTGCAACCCGCCGCAACGCAGATGCAGTAAAGTATGGACGGACCTTTAGTCTCATATCAGCATCACAACAATGGTGTGAAGCAGAACATGGCAAACTATTGATAATTGACTTTAAAGTGGTTGTGCTATGCAAGTGCTGAAAAAGTACATGTATGCCTCCCTGAGACAGTGTTTGGCATATTTTCAAGAGATGCATCCCAAGTTACAATTTTATTCTCTGCACATATATGTAGATACATTCCTAGAAGTTACATCATTACATTTGTTGAGGAAAAGGGAATCTATCCACTATTGGGTAACATGGAATTATGTGAAGTTTTAAAAACAGCCGAGAAGTCTCCACAGGTTCTTATTGAAATGTTGTTTTCTATTACACTTTCATAACTGCTACTGCTTCAGGTCTTTGAAAGAAATGCATAATGTAATCAAGTCCTATCACTCTGTCAATAAATCTAGTCCACACAAATGGGTAACCCTTTCATAAGGATTACATTGATTTGAGTAATTTGATAGTTTTCAATTGACAAAAATCTGTGATCATCTTTAACATAAACATTGCATGTCTATATTCATGCCGTAGTAAAAAATAGAACACTCGGTCAAATTTGACCGTTCCATCTTACAAGCTGAGTGAAATGGAACAGTCACATTTAACAAAGTGGTATGATTTTTACTATACTTCGTCCGGCCTGAAGTAAGGAGTGATGTCATAGCTTTCGCGCAGCTATTGTGCATGCGTATCGCGCACGCCGACTTTGTACGCTCGTGATTACAACTGCGGTTTACTGCAATTTGCACATTAAAGCCAGCGTGAAAGCTATGACGTCACTCCTTAGTTCAGGCCGGACGGAGTATATCACACTTATAGACAGTCAGTATTTGTTAACAGCCATGACTCGTGATTAAATGATAGAAAAATGAAGCCATAGGTTTAGGTAACAAGTAATGAAGCCATAAAATCACATGGCAGAAGTTGGTCATCGTGTACAGTACTTTAAGAAGCACGCCATGGGACAATCTTTCCATTTAGTTGACTTCAAGAGTGTATGTGTTGAAAGTGTGAGGGATGGTTGCTTTTGTGGTTCAAGTGACAAATTATTTTTTATATCTTCACATCCCCAACATCAGTACCGTGCATAAGTGTTGCACCTTTGTTACAAGGTGGCATCACCAAACTTATGGCCTTCATTCTCATCAGTTCAGAATTTAGGCTACTTTACCTCTTGCTCTGTATTTTGCCTTCATTTAATTTAACCCAGGATGTATAGTTGGATCATCACCTCATAATAAGCGTGTAGAAACAAAACACAAGATATGTACATGATGTGCATGGAATGTGGAGTAAATTTGTTAAAGGATTGATCAAACAAAATCCCACATTCCATGTACAGGCACACATTTCATACGAGATAGCCAAGGTTTTTTAAATATAATGCAGCAAGAGTGATAGAACACAATATGCATCAAAAAACTTCTACGTAGTGTAAATGCAACTATGAACAAAATACAACTGCACCCAACACTGCACAATAATTCAACATGTTAAGCGCTCATCCCTGGAACTCATCGTACACATATTGGCAGTTGATCTTAATTGCTGCATCAGCTTCTGACATAGTATAGGCTTGATTTTTGTGGTTGATGCAAAAAATATGTTGCCCATGTCAATAAAATATTTGGCATATCTTTGAATGAGCCCATATTTGTTTCAGCAGAGATGAGAAAGATACAGTAGTATACAAGTATACACTATGCATGCATGTTGTTTTGACATAAATTGGTCACAAAACAGTCTGGCATATTAAGTAATAATCAAAACTACACCCAGTAGGGCCTAAAAGAAAGTTGCCTTACAGTGATTTTTTTTTTTGGTCTGTTGGGTAGGATTTTATTTTTTAATTCTCAATATTCACCAAAAAGTATGTCAAATGCCCCAATTTGGGCTCTTTTTGCCAAAATATTTCAAAGCATCCAATTTGCCCAGATTGGGTCACTGGACAGACAGACATCAATTACCCAGGTGCAATATTTCAGATCTTATGAGTGCTTCCTAAATATTTAGATGACTAATATCAAGACAACTGAAGCAGTAGTAGCTGTGGTGTGACAAGGTGGTACAAGACTTGGTATTCTTTATTTCAAGTCTATATTTGTGGCTGTGTTCTTTGGAGGCATTTTATTATCATAGTTTTTATGTGTGTATTTCTTATTTGGTCAGTCAACATTTTAGCATTTGTTCAGACAACAAATGCTTGAACTAAAATTGGATGCCCATGACTGTACAATTCGTGACTTCCCAAAGACACCGATGGCCTTTAATTTTTTTGATAAAAAGGGTGATGAAATTTGGGGAGAACATATCATGCTAAATTTATATGTTTAAAAGTGGTAGAAAAGAAATATATTATGATTGTAATAATTCAACATGTTAATTTTCCTCTGTAATTTAATGTCTTTATTCTATGTTGTACATGCTTAATAATACAGGTAACAGCTTCAAACACATAACATAAAAATCTTTGTGTCTGTTTTCTCATTTGTGTTCAATTTGATCAACATGCACACACATTCCCAAATTCCATTAACCCCTGAAGTATACCACCATACAGAATCTCTGGTTTATTACATGATATATCATGATATATCCTCTGAGTAATACTGTAACATTACTCAGCAAAAACGTTTCATATAGAAGGCCCAAGGATGCAAACGAGGTATTGCCATTTATTCCGTTAAGCGCTACTGCACAACATCATACATTGCATGATGGAATCAATTGTAATACCTCATTTATGAACGTATAGAAGTCCTAAGGATGCAAATGAGGTATTGCCATTTATTCCGTCAAGCGCTACTGCACAACATCATACATTGCATGACGGAATCAATTGTAATACCTCATTTGCATCCTTGGGACTTCTATATGAAACATTTACACGGAGTAATGTTACATGGATGCCAAGGTCAGATATGTCCTTTGAACATAAATGAGCTTTGTGCACAAATGATCTGAATTTTTTATATTAACAATTTTTGATTAAAGGCTGACTCAGAGATTTTGAAATATAATTTTTTTTTGAGTAGTAATTAAAAATAGTCATCTAGAACTAAAGATAGTCACATAAATTGTTTAATTCCAAAGTTAGAGATTAATCAGATTTTTCATTTTCAAGCAGTAAACATTTATGCTCAGTATAACAGTGCCAAAGGATACCATGTATAATGAAAATTCCGGATCCGGAATTCTATAACAAAGTTGGGATTTTCTATATGAAGGACTTCAAATTGAAACCCTAGTTTATTTGCACACAGTGATTAGTATATGGACAAACATGTATAT
Organism: Ophioderma brevispina; assembly: GCA_023653785.1. NCBI lineage: Eukaryota > Metazoa > Echinodermata > Ophiuroidea > Amphilepidida > Ophiodermatidae > Ophioderma > Ophioderma brevispina. Next base: position 19,688 of record JAMKCH010007586.1, on the reverse strand, counting down.
GCAAAAAACTTGATACGTTTGAAAATTGAGCGAGCCCTCATCGGGAAATCTCTGAGTCCGCCTTTAAAACGATTGGTTCAAGAATCTGGAATGTCCAAAACAATGATCGATACACACAAGAATGACCTTATGAACACAATTTATACTTATTCTAGAATGTTCTGCCCTGATGTGGCGATTTATGCCCAGAATTAAAAGAAGCGTTGCATTTCAATGATGTATCCTCATGGTGAAGATTTCAAAAGATGTCTTGCACATTATTTCGGGATAAGAAATACAAGGAAATCATCTTCAGTTCTTAACCCCCTGAGGTCTACCGGCCGATTTTATTGGTTATATATAGTCTTATATGATATATTTAGCCAATCAGAGACATGGTAAGAAAAGCTCCAAGTTTATACAGATATATAGGAGGCATATTTCAATTGGTTACTGAGAGAGTATATCATGCTATATCACGTAATGAGCCAATCAGAGATACTGTATGAAAGGTGGTAGACCTCAGGGGGTTAATTTGCTTTTTCGGAGCAGTCCTGAAGATGACTTATCCAGCAGTTCAAGATGATGGGCATCTGTAGGTCCTTTGATGACTCTTTATGTAGTATAACAGTCCAGATTGTAAAAAATATCCACATATTCCCAGTGGCGTAAATTTCTTTTTGACATTGGGGGGGATGGGGTTGATGAAAATTTATGAATGAAATGGGGTTTGCTGAAAAGATCCATTACTAGCACATGTGCGCGCGAAGCGCGCTAAAAATTTTGCCATTTAGAAGCTAATATCGTTAAATGTAATTGTAATTAGAACAAAATACGCGCGAAGCGCGCAGAAATTTACCATTTTTAAACTATTTTGGTAATATATGAGGTTATTTTGGTGAAAAAACATGAACAGGCATCAACATTGGGGGGATAATCGTATTGACCATCCCCCTCATCAAAATATTGGGGGGGATATATCCCCATCTCCCCGGGATTTACGCCTATGCATATTCCATCTGTTGCAAATGTCCACTTAAATACTCTATCAAAATACCCTTTACAAAATAAGCGTAAGATAAGCGTGATGCGCGTATATTCAGCCGTACGTCTGACTGCTAAGCCCCACCCCTTGTGAATATCATGCGTGTACATATTATAAAAGGTATTTTGATAAACTGTATAGGACCACAAATTGAAATCGGTTTTGATTCCAAAACCTGAAGCTGACAAAGATGACAGCAGACAACATTACTTTGACTACATGCTCAGATCTACCGACTCTGCAAATCAAAATTACTGGTCAAATTGCATTAAAGGCTGACTCAGAGATTTCCCGATGAGGGCGCACAATTTTCAAACAAATCGTGTTTTTTGCATGTACATAATGCTTGTCCGTATACTAATCATTGTGTGAAATAACTAAGCTCAAATCGAAGTCTTTCATATAGAAAATCAGAACCTTGTTATAAAATTCCGGATCCGGAATTTTTGTTATACACAGTATCCTATGGCACTGTATACTGTGCATAAATGTTTGCTGCATGAAAACGGAAAATCCAATTCATCTCTAACTTTGGAATTGAACATTTTAGGTGACTATCTTTAGTTCTAGATGACTATTTTTAATTTCTACTAAAAATAATTATATTTCTAAATCTCTGAGTCGGCCTTTAACCTTATATACTAAAAGCAAGCTACCATATCTTGTGCATTTCATGATTCCAGCACCCTGTTTTATTCATGGTTCACTAGATATCCTTGAGAAAAGCTTATTTACAAAAGTTAATCCTGCTCTTACGGTTTTGTGTTTTATTAGCACATGCCTGTTTCCCACGGTCCCATAGGCCAATATACGGGGCGCGGTAATATCTGTCCGTTCATGGACAGAAAATACAAACTTCTTACAGATGCAACCAAATTTCCATGTAAGATTAGGTACACATGGATTACTAAAACTAATGGTTCAGATGATATAAAAATCTCAACATTTTTTTAGGTAAATAGTGGGACGAGGCTATGGAACATGGTGAATGTGCACAACTGCTTGATATCACAGAAATGTATCACTGGTTGATGTGCACTACTGGTTGATATCACAGAAATTCATGACCGATTGATGTACCAAAAGCAACATAATTAAGAGAAAACTGGATATTTTTGTCATTGAAGGTTCTGTTAATAACAGCAACATGCAATTTTCCTCTCATCAGTTATACCATTTGCAAAATACCTTGTGGGAATTCTACAGGGCCATTTGGTCCCGTTTGTGACCAAAAACCGGTGATTTTTTTACTTTCAACCCAATGCTGTTTTGTCAACGTAACAAATCTGTTATTCCTTTTTACATTATTAATAACCTTGAGTCTAAGCCTAACCAAAAATAATGTATCCACTTTCACTTGATTGGTTATTTCATCATGGGGGGAAAATAAAGTTCGGTCACGTTTGTGACCATCAGATGGTCACACACATGACCAAACTTTGGGGGGCAACCATGACAAAATAACCAATCTACCAAAAGTGGAAACATTATTTTTGGTTAGGTTTGGACTGAAGCTTATTAATAATGTAAAAAGTAATAACAGATTGGTTATATTAACAAAACAGCATTGGGCTGAAAGTAAAAAATCACCGGTTTTTGGTCACAAACGTGACCGAAGAATGGCCCTAAGATGTATTCATCACTTTAAAGCAACTGCAAATTTCAAATATTTTAATGCTTTTGTGTGGATCATTGATAGTGTCTTTAAAGAGACACAGGCACATTTGAGAAATAGTTCACCCTCAAGATTTTTCAAAATTGATATTTTTGCATGGTTGTAAAGCTTTTGTATACATTAGCCCTCACCTGTGGGTAAACAGAATGATTTTATAATGAAATGACTCCAGCGATATTTATTCAGCAGTCTGCAGCAGATGACGGAAATGGCATTTAACACAAGAATACACACGGCATGCACCATGTTTGACCGGTATGTGACTTTTGTGGTTTTATTATCAATGAGTATGAGTCTGATGTTCATGTAGTAGACGGTATACTTAAAGTTAGCTTACAAATTACCTGGATGTTTTTGCCTCTTATTAATGTCCCTATCTGTTTTGAGTATGTTGTTTGTAAAATATATTCTTCCAATGGCCTAGACTATCATTTGCAGAGCAAATTTAAGAAATTTCACATTTTGAGAAAATGTGCCAGTGCCGCTTTAACTTGGAAAAAAAGACAGGATGCCTCTCAAGACATAATTTCCTCCTTAAAGGCTGACTCAGAGATTTCCCGATGAGGGCGCACTCAATTTTCAAACAAATTGTGTTTTTTGCATGTACATAATGCTTGTCCATATACTAATCATTGTGTGAAATACTAAGCTCAAATCGAAGTCCTTCATATAGAAAATCACAACTTTGTTATAAAATTCCGGATCCAGAATTTTTGTTATACGCGGTATCCAATGGCACTGTTATACTGTACATAAATCTTTACTGCATGAAAACGAAAAATCTGATTCATCTCTAACTTTGGAATTGAATATTTTAGGTAACTATCTTTAGGGCCATTCTCCGATAAAGTGTTCAAAAAGTCGTTTTTCATGTCACTCACAGTCATGCACAGTTTAAAGCTTGTTTTTGCCCATTAAGAATGAATGTTTATTAATATAAATTATTCTTAGGAGTTAAAAAAAAAAAAAAAAAAAAAACACTATCAGTGATTTGCTAAATCAGCAAATCGAAAAAATCATCAAAAATCAGATTTTAGCATGTACGTAACAAGTACAGGTATCCTAACATACCCTGCAAATGATAAGACCAGAAGCAACCTAATAAGGACAGAATCAGAGATTTTAGTCATTACTGTCCGAACGGACACTTACTACAACACGTAATTGAATGGAGAATCGTATCTTGGAACACTGCCGTTTTCTTCCTTTTCTTTCAATTCTACAGATGGAAAAGGTAACTTATGAGAATTCTACAGACTTATTCTTCACTTTGAAGCTATTCCTGCAAATTTCAAATATTTTTCAAATCACTGATAGTGTCTTTAACTTTGGAATTGAATATTTTAGGTAACTATCTTTAGGGCCATTCTCCGATAAAGTGTTCAAAAAGTCGTTTTTCATGTCACTCACAGTCATGCACAGTTTAAAGCTTGTTTTTGCCCATTAAGAATGAATGTTTATTAATATAAATTATTCTTAGGAGTTAACGTTTTCAAAATGATCCGGACTAGAAGTTGTGACTGGATGAGAAAGTATCAAGCAATAAGGCTAAAGATGCATAATTCTTGCTTATCGCCGTGTCGCCAGCCCAAATCCGTCCTTTAAAATGTGTCCCTGCTTGTTACACAAGAGCACATATCACAGATTACATTGTATTTTTGTCAGCCTCTATTATGCCCTAATTATTAAAGACACTATCAGTGATTTATCCGAAAGAGTCAAAATATTTAAAATTTGCAGGAATAGCTTAAAAGTGAAGGATAGGCCTGTAGAATTCTCATAAGTTACTTTTTCCAATTGAAGAAGTGACAGAAAACGAAGAAAACAGCAGTGTTAAAAAATACGAATCTCCATTCAATTACGTGTTGTAGTAAGTGTCCGAACGGACATTAATGACTAAAATATCCAATTTTGTCCTTATTAGGTTGCTTCTGGTCCTATCATTTATTGGGTATGTTAGAATACCTATACTTGTTACAGACATGCAAAAATCGGATTTTTGATGATTTTTTTGATTTCTTGATTTAGCAAATCACTCTGATAATGCCTTTAAGGTTAAAACATGATAATATTGAATTACTGAAGTTTGGCAAGAGTTCTCTGAAAGCATGTCGCCAATATTGCAGCCAGATACGTTACCATAATTTGAATGGATACAAAATTGCTAAAAATAACAGAAGAACAATGTTCCAATATGTGATAAATCGAGTAGATGTCAATGTTATATTATACATGTTTTGCATTAAAGGTGCATGTTCTGATCGTCTTTGGTTTTACCCGGAAGTAGTATCGATTTTGATATCAGATGAAAGGCCGTATTTTTCTCATTGTCGTCCTGAAATTTGAGCCCTCAAATCCATTTCATTCCCAAGATATAAACAAAAAATCGCAGTTTTAGTGGTTAGCCATCAATATTAGCACAGTATTGAATAGGGCTTAATTTGCAACATGCATTATTGCGTCTACCATCAAAACTGCAAGTTTGTTTCCCACGGTACTTGACGGGGTGTATGTGTAAGTGCCCGGCGCTCATATCAAGTAGAGAACACAATACACATAAATCGGAACAAGCACCTTTAAAATCTGGTTTCAAAGTAACAATTTGCAGCCCTAGTAATGAAAGAAATCCCTCATGTTACGTTCATACCGCGCCAGATACGTTACCTCCCTCCCGCTACGCTCTTGCAAAACGCCATGATAAAGTCGAATACCACATCATGCTTTAGTATGAAGGTAATACCTGATAAAGTACAGAGACTAAGTCGGCGAACAGCACGACTAAGAAAAAGGTCGGCCAAATACGTTACCCAGATACGTTATTTCAGTGTTAACGTTAGACTATTACATTAAAAAATTGGATATTGTTTAAGATCACCCATGCATTGTTCCGTGTTCTGAGAATATTAAAGTTTTAAATATTAATGTTGATATTTGGGCATTTTGGAAACCAAACTTGAACACTTTATTGGAGAATGGCCCTTTAGTTCTAGGTGGCTATTTTTAATTTCTACTCAAAATAATTATATTTCAAAATCTCTGAGTCAGCCTTTAATATGAAAACAAAAGGTGGCAATTAGTCTTATTTGCTCCCTCAATATGAAAATAAAAGGTAGAAATTAGTCTTGAAAGTACAAAACGTTGAGAAGGCATAAATGAAAATGCATCTAGATGTTTGATTTAGGGGTGCTTGGACTGATTTTTGTCTATCGTGTTCTTTACTTGATATGAGAGCATGGTACTGCATACAATCACCACCAAATATCTGAGGAAACAAACTTGCAGTTTTTATGGTAGAAGCAATAATACTTATTGCAATGCCCTATTCACTGCCGACTCTCTGCTGTGCTAATATTGATGGTTAAAGCAATAATAGCACATTTTTTTGAAGAGCACCCCCAATTTTTCAAAAATTCGGAGATTTTTACATGGTTGCATTGGTAACTGGTTAGTAAACTATACCTGTGAATGGTTAAGCTCGAAAATGTCTAAGTGTCGCAAACGAAGGAATTTTGTAATTAGAATAATTAATATCGGAGATAATAATTCATCAGCTGCTGGAAACGGCCTTCCAATGTGAAAGAGCCGGGAAATAGCGCCGTGTACGTCTCTACGTTCATCCATTAGTTGTTTTATTGGTTCAGGCAAGTCAAGTCATTTTCTTGAGGTGGCACTATTTCATCATGGACGGACATAAACTTAGCATTTCAAGCTCTGCTCTGGGATCACAATTCTAATTACAAAATCGCTTATTTTATGATAAAAACATTTTTTAGCTTCCTCGTTTGCTTTGGTGTAGTTTCCTATACAATTACCAACTTAACTGTGGGGCAAAAGATATCAATTTGAAAATTTGGGGCACTCTTCCAAAAATGTGCTGTTATTGCTTTAACCATTAAAACTATTTTTTTTGTCCAAAATTTTCAGAAAGACAATGAGAAAAATACTGCTTTTCATCTGATATCAAAATTCATACTACTACCGGGTAAGTCTCTGGAGGTCCCAAAGACAGGCCCGTTAACAGGATTTTTTTAGGGGAGGGGTGAATTTTTGGCCCCACAAGACAATGTGTCGTGTGGGCTTATGTTATACCTCAGATGGGCGGGTGGGTGGATGGGCAGCAAAAGCATTAATCCACTCTACAGACTTCTAACATGGCACAGTGATACAACATGGTAAGATCATGTGCTGTATACTTTGGGACAGGTTATTTGAGCTCATTGGCATATTTTAAAGAAAATTCATTAATCCACTCTACACACTAAACCAATAAGTCACTGAACTAACATGGCATGGTGATAGACCTTACAGGTCATGAATGCTGTATACTTTTGGACACATTATGAATATGTAGCTAATATATGACTCAATTTGCATATTTCAATAAAAATGTGATAACAAATCATTGTGGTGCCCACTGTAATTAAGCACGCTGTATGCTTGTTCAAAAGGGAACTTTCCCAATGCAAAGGAGGCAAAAATTGACTTTTTTTTGGCCAAAATTTAACTTTTAAAGGAGAAGGTTAAAGGTGTTAACAGTTGCCTGTAACTGAGTCATAGATGCAACATGGGATCCCTCATTTGATGAGTCAAATGTACACATACCAAAGGTCAAAGGTCATGTAGGTCAAGTTGAAGGCTGAAACTGTAAAAATTTACCGTCAATTGAAAAGTTGAAGATCAATTGGAACCAAACTTTGAATCAAAGTCACATGCCAAGTCCAAAGGTCATATGAACCTATTCATTACAAACCGTGAGGCACCGGCGACATATGGGTCCAGGAGCGCGATTTATTTTTTGACAAAAAACATAAAACCCTAATTTTGTGCTTAATAAAGCTCGGGGGGGGGTGGGGGGGGAAATTTGGGGGGATTCCCCCACTTCCCTCACCCTACTTAAGGGTCCTAATCAAAGACGTCAGAACATCAAACCTTTAAAAAACAGGAAAAAATAATTGGAATTACAGAATCAAATTTCTGTGCCAGGAAACCATTGAGGGTGTTCATGAAGATCCTCAGAAACTTTAGGGTTCACACACGCATAGAGTGACTTACTATGCATGCCTACCAACCATTGAATTTCAGTGGCCAATTTAGTTGTGGTGTGTTTCCACCCAAGGATTGCATCATCTTTCTGGCTGGATGTTAGTTACATAAAAAAGTTTTGAGTGCCAGTCAAAATGTAAATCCAATTTCAACCATACATTTTCACAGTACAGTCTAATCAATCTTCATCACTGGAGATCAAGGGTCACATTCCAAGTCAAAGATCATTCAGCCTGTCTCTCTGTCTCGATTTTTGAAGTTGTCATGTGTTGGGGTGCCAGTTTAAAACATTTAATCCAATTGCAACCACAAGGGTCACATGGGGGTCACATGAGGTTCACCTCACATTTTCCCCTCCCGACACTATTGTGAATGGGGCAATGAGGCAACCAGGTCACAATGAAGGCACATGAGGTTACGGGTCACATGAGATTCACCAAGGTCACATGGGGTCCCTCAAGGTCACTTATGGGTCATCAAAGGTCACAGGGGGTCACACAGGTCACATTGTCCACCCCACCCACCTCCCCCCTCCCCGACACACCCCCCCTGCTCCCCTCCCCGATGCACCCCTCCACAACACACCCCCACCCCGACGCACCCCACCCGACCCCTCCCCGATGGCACCCCACCCCAAATGCACCCACCCCGACGCCCCCACCCTTCTTCCCCTTCCAATGACGCACCCCACCCTGCCCCCCACCACCCCCCTCCCCCGGCCACCCCCCCCCGCCATCTGGCCCCCTCCCCCAACACCCACACTCCCTCCACCTCCCCCCTTTCCCCTCACCACACCCCCACCCTTTCCCCTCCCCAACCCCACCCTTCCCCCTCCAACCCCCACCTGCCCCCTCCCCCACCACCCCACCCTGCCCCTCCCCAACTCCCACCCTTCCCCCTCCCTAACACCCAGCCTTCCCCCCTCCATATATTCACACACAAGATGTTATGGCATAGTAGTTTTTCATTGGTTGCCAAAGGAATTTTGCATATCCTATGTACCGTTTTAACGATACAGCAAATAGCATACTAGTAATTTAATTTAGCTCATTTGCATAGCCTAAGCGCATTTATCAGGAACTTTCAAATGGTCTCTTTAAATTGCAATGAAACAAATTTAATATACAGGTGTTCCTAAAAATGTGAACATTTCTGATATCTTTGGTACTGATGTAAACCTTATACAAATATATATATATAATATTTATCAAATATATATAATATCCAAATATAAACCCTGCTTTGTTAGCAATAATTGTGAAATTCTAATTCCCGTATACGGCAAATAGGAAAATTCAGCCTATGCTTTAATATTGTTAAGCATATCACCTTAAGAAAGACATTTTTGTAGACAAATAAAAGGTGAGAGATTTTTTTGTCTGTAAATTAAATCTGAAACCACTACATATGGCAGAAATTGGGATGCCTCAAAATCTCCTCTCGTTGCAAAGGGGCCGAGAGAGGGGTAAGAATGGTATGAGATAGAGGATCGTCGAGTTGCCAGGAATATATTTAAGTTCACGAGTGGGGGGTGTGCAGTTATCAAAAGATTTCTTACTTGTATTTGGCTATATAAAAGAACCAAAATCCTTGAAAGTGAAAAACAAAAGCATTGATCCTGAAAGTAAATTAGGATTCACATTTGTTGAACATGGATATTTTTGATAGAATCTTCAATTTTAGTAAAAATCACGATCTTTTTTTCCCCTTCACCTTTTTAGATCCGGTTTTAGATACACCTGGCCAGGGAACTTAACTTTTAGGATAAATTGAGGTGGTGAATTTTAGAACTAAGCGAAGGGAAAAGGCAAAAGTTCGATTTTTTGTTGTTCATTTTACTGCTTTTTTTGGTTTGTTTTTGTTTTTATTGGCCTTTATTTAACAGTATTTTAGTGCTCTGTGAATGGAATTAGCATAAATCCCGTGGTGCGAAACCAAGGGGCAATTTCCCACATATTATAGAACAAGGGGTTTATACCACGATTACGGTGGATATTGTAATCGTTACGTATTTAGGGCATGGATTACTCAAGATTCGAGAGCCGTGTCATGATGACCATCGTGTCAAGCCAAAGTCAAGCAAGTCCAGCTGCAAGCAAGAAGAGATTGAAGAGGTTTTGTTTGGGACAAGTGATGAATGTCTGTGCGAATGACAGAGCCGGGAAAATCGGAATAACATTGCTTGCCTTTTGGTTGACCTCCACGTGTCATGTGTGTGCCTGGTGATTCGCTGAGCTTCAAAATTAGGCGCGGCTTTCGTGTGGGTGTATCATTGGCATGAAAAATAATCCACAGAATAAATCAGGCTGCCATAGGGGAAGAAGAAGTTCTGCAAATCCAAGTCCTATAAAAGAAGCACGCTATGCACGTTTCACCAAACCACTCAACTCAAACAGAAGCTTTGAATACATTCATAACATTGAGGTCGCATTATATATGATACCAATCAGTTGATCGACCAAGCCATGTTCCCCTAATGGAAAACCTGCCTTCACACGGACCAACGGATTGCCTTTACTGCCAGATTTACGGGGCTTCCATTTGCCGTAGAACTTTAGCGTGTCTTTTTGCCGTCCTGTGACTTTGACATTCATAGAGAGAAACTTTTGGGGAGATCCAGGGAAGGCCTGTTTTGGTGGCCCAAACGAATTCCCTTCAAGAATCCTGCAGCGGGAGGGTGGCACAAAGTCGCTGTAGCTAGGAACCCTGGCTGCACAAACTGCATCCAAACATTGTTTGACTTACTTGGGCCTGTTACGAGTACTACGAGCAGTGGGAACGTTTTGGAACAGAAAAAACAACTATTGAAAATGAGGTTGGGACTTGATGCCGCTGGGGATTAGTTTGAACTTGGTCTATTTATTAAAAGTTTGGCCATAATCCGAGATTGAAAGGACACCAGTCACCCGCTTTGTTTTGAACTGAGTCTAACAGTACATGATGTAGCTGTCAAAATTCTTCAGTACATTTCAGATGTATGCCTCTGGTCTGTCTCCATAAATCATACCATTCAGTTGCAATGCAGATACAAGACGTGTGTCAGCGCTACTGAGGGTTTTGACGACTGGTAGCTCATATAACGATAGAACAGTACACACGGCTCTTTCTGAAGATGGAAGGCTTTAAACTCCATGGCATGGCCTAATTGCGGATCCTGATACTACGTATACATGTGCCTCTCTCCAGAACTCCATATTTTTTGCCAGAAGTGACTTAGTTTTTAAAAGGTAGAGCTTACAAAATCATATCTTTAGCTCTCATATCAAGAGATTAAATAAAGGAAAGATGTTAGGCCATATGGCCCACTCTTCTACGAATTCTTCAGCCTTGACGGAATAAACTACAGGATAATGTTGCAAATTTTCGCAGGTAGGGGGGACAATGGAAACTTTTGGCCAAATAATTCAGGGTCCACTAGCTTTATAGCTTCAAATTCAAGTTTCCTGGTAACCATTCTGTATTGTGTGTGTGTGTGCAGACATAATGTCCTCGACACTCATTCGTCAATTTTTTTTTTAGATTTGACCAATGAAGGTTGAGCCCTTATGTCCAAAAAAGAACCCGAGTCAATGATGCCTGTCAGCGGGCATTATAATAATATTATTTCTAAGTATTGCCATAATATTTCAATTGGGGGCATGAACCCGAACTTATTTTTGTGCAGCTTCAGTACCAGTTCTGTTTGTGCATGACATAATGTCTCAACACTCATTCGTCAACATTTTTTTTAGATTTGGGACCAATGAAATTTTGAGCCATTATGTAAAAAATGACCAGAGCCAATGAGTTGACTGCAATGGGCAATTATAATTTCTAATCCCTTAAAATTAGGCCACAGGAATTTGATTCTTAGTTTCGTGTTGGAGATGTTTAAAAGGTGAAAAAAATAAAAAAAGTAAAATTTCATTAATTTTGTGAAAAAATGATCATAAAACAAATTTTCATTTGCTCAAAATATCCAGCCCCCTCCTGTTCATTTTAAGCAGTAATGCGGGTGTAGGGGTGTCCAGTATAGAATAATGTATTTTCCTCAGATTTTTTGGTCGGCGCCATGGGGGGGGCCGGCGGTCGTTAATAATACTGGGTGCAAAATTGCTTTTATGATTTTTTGACTTTGGAGAAATAAACCTGCAAACATCCCTTTTTTGTTAATTAGGGGCCCTTGGAAACTTTGTTTTATGTAATACATAAGGTTCCTAGTGTATTCAAGATGCCGTTAGATGTAAAATAATGAAATGCAACAGAAATAATGAAATGACAGTAAAATATTGAAATTGGACCTCGTCACTTTTTAAAATCTCCAACAGAAACAGAATAAATTCCATTGGCCTTAAGTATTGCCATATACAGTAAATATAAATGACATTCAATACAAATAGGTTGTTTAGTTCCCCCCATAGACCAGTGTCATAATTGTCCAGATCTAGATACTTAGTGCAAAAAATTGCTCTAAGTTTATTATAACAAAAGATTTGTTTTGGGGTATTTGCTAATTTGAAGGTACTGGGCCTGTATCACTGCACAAATCGGACCTTTGGTCAATGTTCATCATATTCTGTTAAATTGCATCAGGGTCGAAGCTTGTGACCAAGGCCTCACAAAATGGCCAACTTTTGCTTGTAATGTATTTTGGGTGGTGATAATGCTTCCATTTGAGAAAATCAAACCATGGTAAGTTCACCCATCACCAGTTGCTAGTGTATGGTGGTGCAAAGACATCATGCCATTGCTGTTGTTTAACAGTGATTGGAGATTTGACCCAATGCATTTGAGTCATGATGTCGTCACCATTACTGCAACAGGCACTATGAACTGAATGTATGACTATCCGGGTGTTTACATTTAGTCTGAGACCCGGGTCACCAGTGACGGAATAAAGTGCTTCCGTAAAAATACCATGTTTTTTTTATGACTTCTGAATTTGGCAGATTCACCAGACCCTAGTCCCAACTAAATTGTGACTAAAACATTTGACATTTGTTTTAACATTGGTCATTACATATACTGATGTGTATCACAAAGTTATGTGTAATTGGTTACCATTTAACAATTCTACTGCACTCACCTATCCAATCAAGTTTCAAGCAGCATGCAACCAAAATGAGTACATATCCTCAATCCATCACATAGGTTTATCCTTACTATCTCTTCTATCAGTTTTAAGCTGACATGCAGGAGTAATTGGTTTTCAGAAAACTCATTGTTTACACATAACGTTTTGTGACTACACATTCGGTGATATGATATGACCAATGTTTAAAATTCAATGTTAGTCACAATATTGCACACCTGATCTATCCATTAAGACTGGATATCATCCCATACAAATCTGGTGGTGATGAAAAAAAAAAAGTTGTTTTGTCCCTACTTTAGTTCAACAAACAAAAATCTATACTGATAATTTAATTTTCTAGATTCGGATATTTAACAAAAATCTCTCTAGTTTCATAACAATAAGTGATTGTTGTCCTTTTATTTTTGAGATATTTGGATTTGTTCATTTGGCTAAGCTATGTGTAGTATTAACATACAAAACTCTACAAGTGTTAAAAAATGAGGGTGCCATTCCCATAGTCTCTGAATGTCCCTTTAAACAGGGACTGACTTTTAAATAAGGTGGTACTCGGTAAAAACTCTCCCGGTTGTATCGGGGGAGCTTTAATTAAGAGAGCTGTTTCATGGCATTTACAATAGCTAACCCGGATAGATTAGGATTCCCAGGGGAGGCTTTTAATCACTCTCCCTATAAAGTGCTTAGACTATCACTCTTCACTCTCCCCTTAAAAGTCAGTCTCTGCTTTAAATTTTACTCAAATTCATTGAAAAACAGTATCATTCTGTGCTGTGTGTAACATCATATCTCAACGCTCATTGGTCAACTTTGAGATTTGACCAATGAATGTTGAGTCATGATGTCGTCACCATTACTGCAACAGGCACTATAAACTGAATGTATGACTATCCGGGTGTTTACATTTAGTCTGAGACCCTGGGTCACAAGTGACGGAATAAAGTGCTTCCGTAAAAATACCATGTTTTTTTATGCTGCTGAATTTGGCAGAGTCACCAGTGACCCTAGTCCCAATAATTGTGACTACACATTTGACATTTGTTTTAACATTGGTCATTATCATATCACTGAATGTGTAGTCACAAAAGGTTATGTGTAGTTGGTTAGCCATTTAACAATTCTACTGCACTCACCTCTACAATCAGTTTCAAGCAGCATGCAACCAAAATGATGTACATATCGTCAATCCATCACATAGTATTATCCTTACTATCTCTTCTATCCAGTTTTAAGACTGAACATGCAGGAGGTAATTGTTTTCAGAAAATCAGTGATTACACATCACCTTTTGTGACTACACATTCAGTGATATGATAATGACCAATGTTAAAATAAATGTCAAATGTGTAGTCACAATTATTGCCACACCTGATCTATCCATGAAGACTGGAATATCATCACATTCAAAGATCTGGTGGTGATGAAAAAAAATTTGTTTTGTCCCTACTTTAGTTCAACAAACAAAAAATCTATACTGATAATTTAATTTTCTAGATTCGGATATTTAACAAAAATCTCTCTCTAGTTTCATAACAATAAGTGATTGTTGCCTTTTAATTTGTTTGGATATATTTGATTTGTTCATTTGGCAGTAAGCTATGTGTAGTATTAACATACAAAACTCTTACATTGTTAAAAAAATGAGGGTGCCATTCCCATAGTCTCTGAATGTCCCTTTAAACAGGGACTGACTTTTAAAATAAGGTGGTACTCGGTAAAAAGCTCTCCCGGTTGTATCGGGGGAGCTTTAATTAAGGAGAGCTGTTCATGGCATTTACCAATGCTAACCAAGGATAGATTAGATTCCCAAGGGGAGCTTTAAATCACTCTCCTATAAAGTGCTTAAGAAGCTATCACTCTCACTCCCCTTAAAAGTCAGTCTCTGCTTTAAACTTCAAATTCATTAAAAAACAGTATCAGTTCTGTGCATGTGTGTAACATCATATCTCAACGCTCATTGGTCAACTTTGAGATTTGACCAATGAATGTTGAGCCATGATGTCAAGAATGTAACTAGAGTTTGTTGTGACTGCAACGGGCATTATAATGCCTGATTATCCATTAGGGACAAGTATTGCTGTAAATTTCTTTCACTTTACAATTGTAATACTTTGAACACATCAAATTGCCTTTTCTTTCCGTTGATGATACATCCTTGATGAGCAAGAACTTTGAATAAGACTGAACTTTGGGCTCCTTCTAAGTCCCCAACCCAGGGGATCCATCAAGCCTTAAGGCTCAAAATAAGGTTGACCCCTACTCAAGATACACTAAAAGATCTGAGAGGTGATTTAGGCCAATTCGAGGGTGCTGAGAAAATCAAATCGGCGGCATGCAAAAATTGATAATTGGGGAAAGTGGTGGACATTCTTGTTTTAAAGGGACACTATCCTTTTTATGATAACCTTACTTTTTTAATACGAACATATGCACATCTTCAGACATTTCCATTCACATTAAAGGTCAGGATATTAAATTTTGTTGATTTTTGTTTATTAAAATGTATGAAAACCCTTCTACTGCTAAATGATTCAGGGTACTACCTGATTTAAGAGCTAGTGAAGTAAAGCAACAACGTGGGTGAATATTAATTTGCACCTTAAACTTTAACACAGGCTGGTGACAACTTTTAACAATGGCAGGCATCATTACTAGTAATAGTAGCACAATAATTCTTTTCATAAATAATTTTTTTTTTTTTTTTAATTTTTTAGTTTTTCTAATTTTTCAGTGAGGGCAGCATTTTAATTACACGCTCTTACCAGATAAAAACCAGTCTGATTGCTATTAAAATTTCCCAGGTTATGATCTTCAGTCTAAAAAGGTCTGGGGGGCACTGCCTATCTGAAGTGACGGTTATGTGTCTCGGCCATCAGGTGAAAAGTAGGGGCCTTTCAGGTAAAATAGTTACCAAAAAATAAGGGTCGTTCAATACACAGCCTGAATAAGAATGGGTATCATTCAGTATGTAACTTTAAGAAGGGGGTCATTGAGGTAACAACCTGAAGTTAAAATAGGAAGTGCGTCTCTTCCATAGTTCAAATTGCCATGAAATTATAAAATTGTTCAAAATGTACGAGTAGCGTGTGCAAATTTTGAATTTGGATGTTAAAATTGTTTAAAAAGTGGATACTTTTATGGAAACAAGTGAAGATTTTAAAAAGAGGGGTTATTGGGTAAAAGGTAAGACAGCAGCACAAAAAGGGGGTCATTGTATACAAAAAAAAGTTAGAAAAAGAGGGTCTATCTTTAGTGCCGCCCCCTCCCCCCCCCACCACCACCACCGGGAAAAGGTGGAAACTGTAAATATGTCTTTAATGTTATGGTTTTAATTTTTTTACAGTGCCTCTGACTCTGGCACAAGGCAGAAAACTGGTTTTTAGCACAACTGCAGACTTGTCCATGGGTACACATAAATTGTTTTGGCAACCAGGCTTTTTAAAATCTGAAATCATAGGATGCAGTTGTGCTAAATACCAGTTTTCTGTCTTGTGTCAGAGTGGGGGGGGGGGTTGGGATAGGACACGATTTGCTCGATTTGGGCATTGGCGATTTCCATGCCTAAAGGTACGGTCACACAGAAGACAGCTCCTGACCCAACCTCTTCCCGACTACACAAGACCGCATTTTTTTCAAAATCGGCTACAGTCTTGTTCAAACTTGCAAAATTACAATTTTTATCCCGACCAGGGATGATTAGTATGCGAGTTTCCCCGTCGTAAACGAGACAAGGGGTGCTGACACGCCTAGCAGTAGGCGACAGCATCATGAAATCAACAAGATCAATCATGTTTAATTGGCGACGCCACTTGTTCAGTCCCCGATCAGTCACAGACCTTGAAACGACGGCACAAGTTGTCACATGTCCCTGTCAAGACTGCTCGTCGATTGTTCGCCGAGTTGTTGATGCCAAGAAAGGTACAGTCACATAGAAGACAACCCGCGACGCGACCCGACCTCTACCCAACTACACAAGACCACATTTTTTTTCAAAATCGGCTGCAGTGTTGTTCAAACTTACAAAACTTACAAGACAAGAGATGCTCAATCGCCTAGCAGTAGGCGACAGCATCAGAAAATCAACAAGATCAAGCATGACACTTGTTCAGTTCCCAATCAGTTGCAAACCTTAACATGACAGCACAAGTTGTGACATGTTGCTGTCACGACCTTCCCGATTCCAAAACCCGCCACGATTTTTTTAAGCTGCAAGAAAAAATTGTTGCCGGTTTTTTTTCAAATTTGCCACGTGCTTCCGACCACATAAGACTGCAGAAAACTGTACAGGACACTCCCAGACTTGGCCAAAACTACACCTGAAAAAGGAAAATTGCTCACGATTTTTGAAAATTGGCTAATCGACACCAGTCTTGAGCAGTCTGCAAGCGTTTTCTAGCAAATAATGGTAGACTACAGACGACTGTACAAACCAGGCACAGACCTTGCCAAAAACTACACATTGAAAAAGAAAAATGCCCGATTTTCGAAAATTGGCCAATCGGCACCAGTATGGAGCAGTCGGGAAGTGGTTTTCTAGCAAAAAATCGGCGTGTGACTGAAACCTTTAAGAAAAATGATGCTCCGTGGACAAGCGTGTTTTGCTGACTTATGTTCAGTGGCCATATCTTGAGAACTACTAAACCATAATTTTTTTTCAGGTGGACCTTTTCGAATCCGTTTTTTTTTATCCAGTGGTGTACCCAGAACTTTTTCGTTGGGGAGGCGCAGGCAGGCAGGGCACGAGCCTTGGGGGGGGGGGGTCGGGGCAACAACAAACATTCTCAAATGAGTGGGGTTGCCCTTCTTCCCGCTGGTTACATCACTGTTTGGATTATCTTATAATAATATTGCCCGTTGTTCGTCGAAATGAGGAATTACTCTAAAGCATTTAAATAGTTCTTAACAAGATAATTATTATGATTGTAGGTGAATGCGCTCTAAAAAGGGGGAAAAGCAATAAGGTTCGTTGAAATAATGTAAAATTCCCTGTCGTACAATAATTATGGGTTTAAAATTTACAAACGTAAAAAAGATAGAGTGGTGAAGTGAGTGTAGTTTTGTCCGAAGGGGAACCGTTTTTATTCAGAAATTGGGGTGAATGAAACAGTGGGGTGCGTCCCTTTTAATAGGGATCACAACAAAATGTGAATATTTTTGTAAAAACTGCAATTGTGATGGGTCTCAAAAGAAATTGTTGATTGTTATTTATACCCCTAACCACTTTAAAAAGCACTTACATAAATACTCTAGACACTAAAACAAGTTTTCTGACAGTTTTCTTTCAATTACTATTAACTTTGGTAAACACGTAATGATAATTACTAAAGTACCGGAATTATGATAAAAACACATTATTTTTCTCTGGAAACTGATGAAAACATACGATCCTTCTTTGGAAACACCTCACATAAAGGACAATATTTGGAACAGAAAAAGTAAACAAATTCTTAACGCTATAACAACTCTAAAAGTTAATATTTGATTTTTCAATCTAATTTGCCAATAGAAGAGTGCCCCGTAGTTAATTCTAATGACCAGTTTTAGACAAACATTACATGAACATGATAATCAAGGCAGCCCATCCTCCAGATGACCTCTATGTGCTCTAAAATTATTTATTTCCCTTGATAATCTTTTTTCTTCAAAAATACTAGGAAAATTAATTATTTCCCCTTTAAAGCAGCACTGGCTCATTTTCACAAAATATGAAATTTCTTCAATTTGCTCTCAAATGATAGTCTAGGCCATTGGAAGAACAGAGATATATTTTACACATAAAAAATAACAGGCCCCAAAACAGATAGGGACATTGATATGAGGATAAAGACATCCAGGTAATTTGTAGGCCAACTTTTAAGTTTTCCATAACTTAAATCAACAAATGTGTATATTACATGAACATTTTTGACTCGTACTTACTGATATTAAAACCACAAAGGTTATACACCGGTCAAACAGTGTGCATAGCGTGGGAAACATGCATACGGCGTGCGTGTTCTTGTGTTAAACGCCATTTTCGTCGTCTGCTGAATTTAACGTCGCCGGCGACGTTAAATTATAAAATCATTCTGTTTACCCATAAGGAAGCTGATTTGGTCTTAAAGGCTGACTCAGAGATTTCGAAATATAATTTATTTGTGTAGTAATTCAAAATAATGATCTAGAACTAAAGATACTCACCTAAAATGCTTAGTTCCAAAGTTAGAGATGAATCGGGATTTTTCGTTTTCATGCAGTAAGCATTTATGCACAGTATAGCAGTGCCATAGATACCGTGTATAACAAAAATTCCGGATCCGGAATTTTATAACAAAATTATGATTTTCTATATGAAGGACTTCAATTGGAGCTTAGTTATTTCACACAGTGATTAGTATATTGACAAGCATTATGTACATGCAAAAAACGAAATTTGTTTGAAAAATGAGGGCGCCCTCCTTGGGAAATCTGAGTCAGCCTTTAATCATTTCGGGTGAGGGCTTTTGTATATAAAATCCTTACAACCATGCAAAAATATCGATTTTGAAAAATCTTGAGGGCGCACTATTTTTAAAATGTGCCAGTGTCTCTTTAAAATCAACTTTCCACCAACGTGGGGTGATTTTGTATGGTGTATAATTAGCACCCTCAAATTCACCTAAACACTTCCTAAACCATTTAGTCATATTAGTGGATCTTGGGCATTGTTTGATAATGCTATTTAAAAATAAATAAGGACAATCGGGTAATTCCCATTTAAAATCCACTTTCCACCAATGTGGTGATTTTGTATGGTGTCTATTTGAAATCAACACCCTCACATTGACATAAAACACTTCTTAAACCCTTTAGTCAAATTAGTGGATCTTGCACATGGTTTCATAAAGCTATATTTA